>JASCZW010000032.1:0-209753 GCA_034211315.2 Aedes japonicus
ATAGGGTGTTTAAAATCGTCGATTTTCGGAATCCTGATTTCGGTCCAAAATTTTTTCCAGGAGCGAAATTTTCCATCAGATGGGCTCTGGAAACCTTTAAATGCGTTTATCTCCGTAAATAAGCGTCTAATCGCTTAAATAGGGTGTTTAAAATCGTCGATTTTCGGAATCCTGATTTCGGTCCAAAAAATTTTCCAATTTTCCATCAGATGGGCTCTGGAAACCTTTAAATGCGTTTATCTCCGTAAATAAGCGTCTAATCGCTTAAATAGGGTGTTTAAAATCGTCGATTTTCGGAATCCTGATTTCGGTCCAAAAATTTTTCCCAGGAGCGAAATTTTCCATCAGATGGGCTCTGGAAACCTTTAAATGCGTTTATCTCCGTAAATAAGCGTCTAATCGCTTAAATAGGGTGTTTAAAATCGTCGATTTTCGGAATCCTGATTTCGGTCAAAAAATTTTTCCCAGGAGTGAAATTTTCCATCAGATGGGCTCTGGAAACCTTTAAATGCGTTTATCTCCGTAAATAAGCGTCTAATCGCTTAAATAGGGTGTTTAAAATCGTCGACTTTCGGAATCCTGATTTCGGTCCAAACAATTTTCCCAGGAGCGAAATTTTCCATCAGATGGGCTCTGGAAACCTTTAAATGCGTTTATCTCCGTAAATAAGCGTCTAATCGCTTAAATAGGGTGTTTAAAATCGTCGATTTTCGGAATCCTGATTTTGGTCCAGAAAATTTTCCCAGGAGCGAAATTTTCCATCAGGTGGGCTCTGGAAACCTTTAAATGCGTTTATCTCCGTAAATAAGCGTCTAATCGCTTAAATAGGGTGTTTAAAATCGTCGATTTTCGGAATCCTGATTTCGGTCCAAAATTTTTTCTCAGGAGCGAAATTTTCCATCAGATGGGCTCTGGAAACCTTTAAATGCGTTTATCTCCGTAAATAAGCGTCTAATCGCTTAAATAGGGTGTTTAAAATCGCTGATTTTTGGAATCCTGATTTCGGTCCAAAATATTTTACCACGAGCGAAATTTTCCATCAGATGGGCTCTGGAAACCTTTAAATGCGTTAATCTTCGTTAATAAGCGTCTAATCGCTTAAATAGGGTGTTTAAAATCGTCGATTTTCGGAATCCTGATTTCGGTCCAAAAATTTTTTCCCAGGAGTGAAATTTTCCATCAGATGGGCTCTGGAAACCTTTAAATGCGTTTATCTCCGTAAATAAGCGTCTAATCGTTTAAATAGGGTGTTTACAATCGTCGATTTTCGGAATCCTGATTTCGATCCAAGCAATTTTCCCAAAACCGAAATTTTCCATCAGGTGGGCTCTGGAATCCTTTAAATGCGTTTATGTCCGTAAATAAGCGTCTTATCGCTTAAATAGGGTGTTAAAAATTGTCGATTTTCGAAATCCTGATTTCAGCCCAAAAAAATTTCCCAGGAGCGAAATTTTCCATCAGGTGGGCTCTTGAAACCTTTAAATGCGTTTATCTCCGTAAATAAGCGTCTTATCGCTTAAATAGGGTGTTTGAAATCGTCGATTTTCGGAATCCTGATTTCGGTCCAAATTTTATTCTCAGGAGCGAAATTTTCCATCAGGTGGGTCTTGGAAACCTTTAAATGCGTTTATCTCCGTAAATAAGCGTCTAATCGCTTAAATAGGGTGTTTAAAATCGCTGATTTTTGGAATCCTGATTTCGGTCCAAAATATTTTACCACGAGCGAAATTTTCCATCAGATGGGCTCTGGAAACCTTTAAATGCGTTAATCTTCGTTAATAAGCGTCTAATCGCTTAAATAGGGTGTTTAAAATCGTCGATTTTCGGAATCCTGATTTCGGTCCAAAAAAACGTCTCAGAAGCGAAATTTTCCATCAGATGGGCTCTGGAAACCTTTAAAGCTTATGTTTATCTCCGTACATAAGCGTCTAATCGCTTAAATAGGGTGTTTAAAATTGTCGATTTTCGGAATCCTGATTTCGGTCCAAACTTTTTTCCCAAGAGTGAAATTTTCCATCAGATGGGCTCTGGAAACCTTTAAATGCGTTTATCTCCGTAAATAAGCGTCTAATCGCTTAAATAGGGTGTTTGAAATCGTCGATTTTCAGAATCCTGATTTCGGTCCAAATTTTATTCTCAGGAGCAAAATTTTCCATCAGATGGGTCTTGGAAACCTTTAAATGCGTTTATCTCCGTAAATAAGCGTCTAATCGCTTAAATAGGGTGTTTAAAATCGCTGATTTTTGGAATCCTGATTTCGGTCCAAAATATTTTAACACGAGCGAAATTTTCCATCAGATGGGCTCTGGAAACCTTTAAATGCGTTAATCTTCGTAAATAAGCGTCTAATCGCTTAAATAGGGTGTTTAAAATCGTCGATTTTCGGAATTCTGATTTCGGTCCAAAAAAACGTCTCAGAAGCGAAATTTTCCATCAGATGGGCTCTGGAAACCTATAAATGCGTTTATCTCCGTACATAAGCGTCTAGTCGCTTAAATAGGGTGTTTAAAATTGTCGATTTTCGGAATCCTGATTTCGGTCCAAACTTTTTTCCCAGGAGTGAAATTTTCCATCAGATGGGCTCTGGAAACCTTTAAATGCGTTTATCTCCGTAAATTAGCGTCTAATCGCTTAAATAGGGTGTTTAAAATCGTCGATTTACGGAATCCTGATTTCGGTCCAAAAAAATTTCCCAGGAGCGAAATTTGCCATCAGATGGGCTCTGGAAACCTTTATATGAGTTCATCTCCGTAAATAAGTGTCTTATCGCTAAAATAGGGTGTTAAAAATCGTCAATTTTCGGAACCCTGATTTCGGTCCAAAATAAATTCCCACGAGCGAAATTTTCCATCATGTGGGCTCTGGAAACCTTTAAATGCGTTTATCTCCGTAAATAAGCGTCTAATCGCTTAAATAGGGTGTTCAAAATTGGCGATTTCCTGATTTCGGTCCAAATTTTTTTCCCAGGAGCGAAATTTTCCATCAGATGGGCTCTGGAAACCTTTAAATGCGTTTATCTCCGTAAATAAGCGTCTAATCGCTTAAATAGGGTGTTTAAAATCGTCGATTTTCGGAATCCTGATTTCGGTCCAAAAATTTTTCCCAAAACCGAAATTTTCCATCAGGTGGGCTCTGGAATCCTTTAAATGCGTTTATCTCCGTAAATAAGCGTCTTATCGCTTAAATAGGGTGTTAAAAATCGTCGATTTTCGGAATCCTGATTTCGGTCCAAAAACTTTTCCCACGAGCGAAATTTTCCATCAGGTGGGCGCTGGAAACCTTTAATAGCGTTTATCTCCGTAAATAAGCGTCTAATCGCTTAAATAGGGTGTTTAAAATCATCGATTTTCGGAATCCTGATTTCGGTCCAAAAATTTTCCCAGAAGCGAAATTGTCCATCAGATGGGCTCTGGAAACCTTTAAATGCGTTTGTCTCCGTAAATCGTCGATTTTCGGAATCCTGATTTCGATCCAAACAATTTTCCCAGGAGCAAAATTTTCCATCAGATGGGCTCTGGAAACCTTTGAATGCGTTTATCTCCGTAAATAAGCGTCTAGCCGCTTAAATAGGGTGTTTAAAATCGTCGATTTTCAGAAACCTGATTTCTGTCCAAAAAAATTTTCCCAGGAGCGAAATTTTCCATCAGATGGGCTCTGGAATCCTTTAACCTTTTTTTGTCGATTTTCGGAGTCCTGATTTCGGTCCAAAAAATTTTTCCCATGAGCGAAATTTTCCATCAGGTGGGCTCTGGATACCTTTAAATGCGTTTATCTCCGTAAATAAGCGTCTAATCGCTTAAATAGGGTGTTAAAAATCCTTGATTTTCGGAATCTTGAATTTGGTCCAAAAAATTTTTCCAGGAGCAAAATTTATCATCAGGTGGGCTCTGGAATCCTTTAAATGCGTTAATGTCCGTCAATAAGCGTCTAATCGCTTAAATAGGGTGTTAAAGATCGTCGATTTCCGGAATCCTGATTTCGGTCCAAAAAATTTTCCCAGGAGCATAATTTTCCATCAGATGGGCTCTGGAAACCTTTAAATGCGTTTATCTCCGTAAATAAGCGTCTAATCGCTTAAATAGGGTGTTTAAAATCCTCGATTTTCGGAATCCTGATTTCGGTCCAAAAAATTTTCCCAGGAGCAAAATTTTCCATCAGGTGGGCTCTGGAAACCTTTAAATGCGTTTATCTCCGTAAATAAGCGTCTAATCGCTTAAATAGGGTGTTTAAAATCGTCGATTTTCGGAATCCTGGTTTCGGTCCAAAAAAATTTCCCAGGAGCGAAATTTTCCATCAGCTGGGCTCTGGAAACCTTTAAATGCGTTATCTCCGTAAATAAGCGTCTAATCGCTTAAATAGGGTGGATGTTGCACGGGACTTGACGGTTCGTACCTGCCGGGGTGAAGGACCAAAATGTCAGGAACGGGAGACAACCAGGTATGTTGCTCGGGACTTGACGGTTCGTACGGTTCTTGTTGCTTCTTGCCACTAAGGAACAGGGTTTCGAATACTGCAACAAAGTTCTTCCGTCGGGGGAGTGGGATTTCAGGACTTTAGAGGATTAAATTTAGCTTGAGGTTTTTCTTTTGAAATTTGCGTCTTTATTCTGTTATTGTTGTACACGTAATGACAATTTTCACTTGTTTTCTCAACGGTTACCTACGCTTGCCTTGTTCATTCCGTTGCTAGCGGTAACATTCTCTGGGGCAGGAACAGAATTGGCCTTGAGTAGCACAATCTTACTGATCGGTCTGGTGAATCTTGTTCTTGATGTTGCCACTACGATGGTACGGATTTTTCCATCTGATCCGCGAATCACCTTCTCGACTAATCCCTTTGGCGAGCATCCATGATTCAAAGTTTCGTCCACAGTCTCCGGCTTTATACTCATAATAGTTCCGGTTATCTTCCCATCTCTGTCGTCTCAACAACTCGGGACGGTATGCGGCAACCCATTTGCGCCAAAATCTATCAGCAAATATTTGAGCATGTTTATACGCCGCTCTACAATCCAGATCGCTTTCGTCAAAATTGTATTGCATGAAATTTTTACGACCAAGGAGTAGCAGGTTTGGGGTTAGCGGTTCAGGATCCTGGGGGTCGGCCGATATATGGGTCAATGGTTGGTTGTTCACGATGTTCATCACTTCACAAAGCGCCGTCCGAAGTACCAAATCAGTCGGGTGTCTCTCCTTCAACATTACATTCAGGGCGGTTTTGACGGTCCTCACTAGTCGTTCCCAGCATCCTCCGAAATATGGGGCTCCTGGGGGTATAAACTGCCATTCAATACCTCTGACGCTTAGTGCCTCTTCAATTGATGGTTGATCCAATCTCTGCACCAGCTTCTTCAGCTCCTTGTTGGCACCAGTAAAATTTGTACCATTATCTGTAATTATCTTCTTTGGTACTCCACGAAATGCCATAAAACACTTTATTGCCATGATGCAACTGTTCGTATCCAAGGACGGCACTACCTCTAAGTGAATGGCTCGACTAGTCATACAAGTAAAAAGTACAACCCAGCGTTTTTCCAGACGACGTCCTACTTTCACTGTTAATGGTCCAAAATAATCTATTCCGGTGTACTGGAAAGGAGAAACGAACGGTGTAGTCCTTTCTGGCGGCAGGTTACCCATTTGCGCTGTAGTCGGTCATGCCGTCAATTCACGACATCGCACGCAAGATTTTGCCAGTTTCTTGACCTGTTATCTCATCTTTAAGATACGATATCGTTGCTGCAGGTTATTGATTACTGTTTCCAGACCTTGATGTCCATTTGTGATGTGGTGCATCCGAATCAGCAAGTCCGTAAAATGTGGTTGTTTGGTAGTATAACAGGAAAGGAGAATACGCACGCAAGCGACTGGACACCTTAACAAAACCGTTTGTCTTCAAGTCCTGCAGCTCATCTGCGAATGCTTCAAGTTGTACTTTCCTGTACCATGCTTGTCGAGCTTCACCAATGTTATGAACGTTGATCTTGAAGTTTTCAGGCTTGTCTTTCTTGGGTAATGCTAATATTTTTCTCATTTTCAAATAGTACGCAGTTGATCTGATGTGCCGATGGTAGTCTGAGAATCGTCCGATATCCAGTAGCTGCAACGATGTTTCCGTCGATATTTGAAGACAGTTTTGAGATTGAAGCTCCAACTCAGCCAGGAAATTCACTCGTTCGACAGGTGACAAAGGGGTATCCTCATCGGTCAGCCAGGAATTGCGATCTTGATACAGGAAATCTGGACCCTTCAGCCATTCAGCCATATACGCGAACTTCGACGATTTAGTTGCTAAATCAGCAACATTGAGATGCGATGGTATCCAATGCCACATTCCAGAATGGTGTCCGTTGTCCTTAATTGTTGTTACTCGGGATCCAACAAAGGCGGTCAGTTTTTCTTGAGTATTCAACCAGCTCAAACAGATCTTTGAATCCGTCCACAAGTGAACATCTGGATTTTTCTTGCATCATACATCATAAACCGCTTTAAATTAGAATTACATTTGAATTTATTAGAAGCATTTTAAAATGTTCGTCCTATACTATGTAACGTTGGGCGTTGTATAATATTTTTTGGTTCAGGTTCATTCGCTTGAATTATTGAGAACTATTATGAGTTAGGTTAAATTAGGTTTGATAAGATTTGAATCGTATACCAAATGTAAATATTGAGAAGACAGGTTAGGTTAGACTCGCTACAAATTTATTTTGCATGTTGACTGGTTTGTGCCTCGGCTAAGTTGAATGCTATAAAAATCAGAAATGCAACAATGGCTCCAAACCATGAAATAACCATCTTGACGAAACAAGGAGAAAAGCCAAAAAGAATCTTTATTCGCCATGCGGATTGTTTGCTGGCGCTTTCATTAAGCATAAAAGATAATTGTTTGATCAAAATTTCTAAGTAGTAAGAGGGTTTAAGCTCGATCATTTCACAACAATACCGGCTGGAGAACAGAAGTTATCGCGTAGTTTCGGAAGTTTTTTGCTAAATAAGTGAAACGTTGTTTCTGAGAATTACGTACCGAAGGTACTCAATAGGAAGAGTGAATTTTTAGTGAAGTGCTTACAACGAATCTTTAATTCTTTTTCAGTTAATTTAAGTATACGTAGTCTCCGGTCTGTTAGACCGGCAAACGCCGTTTGTTAAACGTACCAAAACAGGTAATTATTTATTCAAACCATATTAACGTTTTACATAAGACTAAAACGTATCATTCGCGTTGGACATTCCAGCGCTCATACGCTTTTTGTGTACGGGCTGGAATTTGAGATCCACGCATTTGGGTTTCTGTGTCAACGATCATCACCAACTTTTGTCCGTGGAGCACGGATCGCAAAAGTTGAGCTCGGGAGTCCGCTAAGGCCCGCCTTTCGAGGTAGTTAAACGGAGGGGAGTGAAGTTCGCAAGCCTACTGTGCGAAATTTCACCCGATGGTCGCCAATACTCCGTCGAAAGGTTACCGAGAGCGCGGTTTAGTGATCCGTAGTCAAATGTCGGACACTAACACTAACCTTATCCGAAATATATGAGTCTAGCTTAACCCCGCTCGGTCATAGCGGAAAGGTACGCGAAGCCGGGTCGCTTGGGAAAGCGGGCTTCTATATTGAGGGAGACGGTCAGTTCCGAACGCTCTCGACGAATATCGAAGCGGAAGCTTTCCGTCCAGCCGCCACTCCCTCCGCATCTGTAATTCGGCCATACTTCCCGAGCTCGTCTCCCATCGCTGGACGCCATGTCAGCAGAGACAGCGGTCAAGTTTCGATCCCGCCATCATCATTGGGATTCGTCATCATCTACATCGTTGTTGCCGCCATCTAAGTCGCCAGTACCCCGGTCATCTTGAACTTACCGAAAACCTGCGCAGGTATGTGGAAACTTTTATACATGGCCATGGTTGTTTCCCAGTGAATATTTCCCGTAACTGAATGTTCTGTCCAACCCGAATGAGTCGCGAATAACCGGGAAATAAATGTATTTGATTATGTTATGATTTGAAGCACTGAGTTGAATTTTTTTTAGTTTTGGGCAGTTCCGATAGAATTGACTCCTCCTAAAATCCGTTTTCGTTTACAGTTACATTGGTTGTTTCAATATCAGGCTTCTCTTCTCCCGTTCCGGTTAGCTCATTTGGATTGAGCGAGTTTAAATTTGGGTTTTTTTTACTCAGGTTCAGAGGGGGAAATCAAGCAGGATTTATTGGATTTTTTCAATTTAGTGGTTACTTCAATTGTGTTTGAGCCTTGGAGCTAATAGCCGTTCACGAGTCCCCTGAGGTGTCTGTCTCAGAAAGGTCGGGCAAATACCAAACGACAGGTGGCCTCCTGCTTGCAGGAGTGGCGCTAAAGCCATCTTGTTTCTAAAACCTCGTGAGAATTCTCCGAACGGTTACATTGGCGCCCAACGTCAAAGTTTTGGAAATAATTTCCATTTAGAGTATTTCTTTTGAATATTGAATTGAATTTTGTTTTTTTAGGATAAGCTTTTGATAGAAGAATTTAGGGTAAGATTTATAGTGAACTGAACTGGTGATTGGATTTTAAGATTAGGATTAAGAGTTTGAAATTTTAGGGTAAGATTTATAGGGAATTGGTAATTATATTATTATATTATATATCTTATAGCTTGTCGTTGAAATTTATAGTTCGATTTTTGAATTTTAGAGCTGATTTTTAATATTGGATAAATCTCAAAATGAGTGGTCCGTATATTTTTCCAACCTCAGAGCATTTGGTGGAAGAAGAGGTTGAGTTTGATTTGAAGTTACGTGGACAGACGGTTGATCGGAGAGAAACGTTAGATGATAAGAAGAGAATTTTGCGTAGGTTGTTGTTGAACGACACGAAAATCAGTTGTAGAGGCACACATAGGTTCAAGGATGAAGTTTTTATTATAGAAGAGAACGTTAATGCGATAGTGGAAGCTTTGAAGAAACGCTTTGATCATGCGTTAGTATCAAGACTACGGCACTACTTAATTCGAGCCCATTCAGCTGAGGTGACAGACGAAGATGAGAAAGAAGATCAAGTAAAAGTATGCGGTAGGATCGATGATATTTTAAGTAGTTGGAGTCAAAAAGTTCGTGAAGAATCGGGAATGGGAGAATCGGACAAAGATAAAAAGAAGGTTGTACAGGATAAGGACGGCAGAGAGGAGGATAAGGATGCACCAAAAGATGAGAAGCAAATGGAGGAAAATAAAATTGAAACTGAATGGAAAGAGTTTCAGAAGTGGAAATCTATGCAAAAAATCAGTAAAAAGAATGACAGCGAGGAAGAAAATAGAATTGTCAACTATGGCAGATGGCCGCCGAAGAGCGTAATGAGCCAGAAGACCCATAGCGACTATGAAAAGAGAGATTGGAAAGAAGACAGGAGAAGTAGAGATTCTAGTGACAGCAGTGATGGATGGTCGCCGGAGCGCACTAAGAGCCGGAAATCACACAGGGAAGTCAAGGAAGTAGTTAGACTGGACAAAAATAAGCATGATGGATGGCCGCCGGAGAGCAATAAGAGCCGGATATCATGTAAAAATGGAAGTCAAGAAAGGAAGAGTAGTTACAGAGAGTTCAATACAGAACATAGCGTAGGAAGGACTAGAAAGTCTGTCCTAGAAAAGTATAGCCAGACAGACTCAGAGGATGAACGAGATTCTGATAATTTGCATAGGACAGTTAGGTCGAGAGAAAGAGGTAGGCGAGGGTGTAGAGATCGCCGACGTTCGTCATCCACAACGGATTCTGAGTATTGACAGAAACGATTTAGGAAGTCTAGAGTGGAGAACTGGGATTTGAATTTTTCGGGAGACAGTAGGTCGATTCAGGTTGAAGATTTTCTGAGTAGAATTCAGAAACTGGCGCGTCATGAGGGTGCCTCTAAGGATGAGCTGCTCAGGAATATCCATCGTAGATTGAAGGGGGAAGCTTATGACTGGTGATTCACGAAGGAAACTCATCTTACCAGTTTGAGGAGGTTTGACAATGAGATTCGCTTTAGGTATGGAAACCCGAACAAAGACCGAGGAATACGAGCTCAGATAAGGGAATTACGGAAAAAAAAAGTGAGACCTTCATAGCCTATGTAACGGAGGTCGAGAAATTGAATCAATGTTTACAACGCCCATTCTCCTCAGAAACGTTGTTCGAACTACTATGGGAAAACATGCGTCCGTATTATCGCTCGAAACTCTCGGTGCTCGAAATCGAAACTTTAGAGGATCTAATCGAGATAAACCACAAAATTGATGCCAACGATTCAATGTTGTACAGGCCAAGTCAGGGAAACAGGGGGGAACTCCATCAGCTCGAAGCAGCAAGTGATACTCCCAGAAAGACGGAGTTGCCAGGTAACACGTCGTGGAGATCAAGGATGCGAGACATACCAGTCGCAGCTCAACCCCACAGTGCTAAACAACCAAGACCATTGAAAACAACCGACCGTCCCCAGCAGCGTCAGAGTTCGATCGTTATATGTTGGAACTGCCATAGAACCGGTCATATCTTTCGGGAATGCAGAGGACCAAAACGAATATTTTGCTACGCTTGTGGGAATATGGGGAAAACCTCCAGAAACTGTGAAAGAGACCACTCTTCTTTGAACCACCAAAGATTACAAAACAATCGTTCGACAAACTAATTGCGGGGTGTTTGCAGGGGAATCTTACCACCTCGCAATCAAAAGATATTCCCTATGAAAATCATATAAGTTTTTACCGGAACTTTGTTCTAGAAATCCGGGTGAACCGTAGCGCGTGTCCGCACATCAAGGTGAACATTTTAGGAACAGAGGTTTTGGCACTGCTTGACTCTGGAGCTGGGCTTAGTGTAATGAGCGCACTAAATATTGTGGAATTCCATGGTTTCAAAATTTTGAAGACCAATATAAAGATTTGTACTACTGATAATACAGAGCATACATGCTTAGGTTACGTAAATGTACCTTATACTCTAGGGACTGAAACAAGGGTGATACGAACAGTGATCGTACCGGAAATAAGGAAGCCGTTGATTTTAGGCATGGATTTTTGGAAAGCATTCCAAATTCGACCAATGATAATGTCTAGAAATCGAATTGAGGAACTAGAATTAACTTGGACGTCAAGTTTAAAGGAGAACATAGAAGTTAACTACCTGAAAGTTGAGGAAAACTTAATAACAGAAAGCGAACCCATTAACTTTTTCGTCCAAGTAAACAAGACTTCTGTAGAGGAGCCACAGATCTGGACCTCACAACCAGGAATGGACGAGACGTTAGATATTCCGACTTTAGAGTTACCGAAGAATCCGCAGGAAACCATTGACAACATCGAGACGGAGTATGACTTAACTTCAGAGCAAAGGCTTCAATTGCAGGTTGTTCTCAGGGGGTTTGATTGCACCAGAGAGATCGAGATAACTGAAGGAGCTAAGTTACGAGAACTACCAATGTACCGGTATTCTCCGCAAATTTGGGAAAAGATAGAGAAGGAACTGGAGCGATGGAAGGAACTAGATGTCATCGAAGAATGTGTTACGGAGTTTTCCAATCCTTTAGTACCTGTCAAGAAGTCAAACGGAAAAATAAGGGTTTGTCTCGATTCAAGAAAGGTGAATATGATTACAAAGAAGGACGCATATCCGATGCGAAATATGTCGGAGATCTTCCATCGTCCTCAGAAGGCGAAATACTTTAGCGTTGTGGATTTAAAGGACGCTTATTTTCAGATCCCATTGAAAGAAAATTCGAGGAATTATACTGCATTTCGAACCCCAAAGGGACTATTCAGATTCAAGGTTGTCCCCTTTGGCCTTAAAAATGCGCCTTTTACGATGACGAGATTGATGAGTTTAGCAATTGGTTTTGACTTAGAGCCAAAAGTGTTCATATATTTGGACGACATAGTTATTATAAGTGAAACTTTTGAAGAACACTTGGTTCTCCTAAATGAAGTCGCTGTTAGATTGAGGAAGGCAGGGCTTACAATTTCAGTGGAGAAAAGTCGGTTTTGCCGGAAGCAGGTGAGATATTTAGGATACCTGCTAACGGAAAAGGGTCTCAGTATAGAAAGTTCGAAGCTGGAACCTATTTTAAACTACCCGAGACCTAGGAACGTAAGAGAGGTCAGGAGATTGATGAGACTCATGGGGTTTTACCAAAAGTTCATCCCACGTTACAGCCATTTCACAGCACCCATAACGGATTTATTAAAAAAAATCAAAAAAGTTTAAGTGGTCTGTGGAAAAGGCACTAACACAGTTAAAAGCTGTCCTCACATCGGCACCGGAGTTGGGCAACCCAGACTACAGTCGCCCGTTCATAATAGAAACGGACGCTACACAGTTGGCAGTCGGTGCGGCCTTACTGCAGGAGTTTGACGAAGGGAAACAGATCATTGGTTATTTCAGCAAGAAACTATCCAGCACACAACGCAAATATTCAGCAACGGAACGAGAATGCTTAGGAGTGCTCCTTGCAATAGAGAATTTTACATCGCATTACATCGAGGGATCCACATTTACGGTTATAACCGACGCGAAAAGTATAACTTGGTTATTTTCACTCTCAGCAGCTAACGCAAATTCTAGGTTGTTGCGATGGGCACTGAGGTTACAGTCATACGATTTCACCCAGCAATATCGAAAAGGGAAGGATAACGTTTTGGCCGATTGTTTATCCAGAATTGAGACAATCACAAGATTGGACCAAGAATACGAGAAACTTAAGGACCAAATCACGAAGGATCCGAATAATCATAAGCAATTCATGGTCAAAGGAGACCGGATCTATAAATTTGTTTTTACTGGAAGTAAATATACAGACAGACGGTATGATTGGAAGTATTATCCGCCCTTTTCGGAGCGAGATGAAATTATTCGTGTCGTACATGAGCCAGCGCATCTTGGGTACGACAAAACACTAAATTCATTGAAGGAGAAGTATTATTGGCCTAGAATGGCTAAGGATACAACAAACTTTTGCAAGACGTGTTTGCCATGCAAAACATCAAAAGCTTCAAACATAAATAATACTCCACACATGGGATCGCAAAAAAAGTTTTGCGATCATCCATTTCAATTGATCACTCTGGATTATGTTGGACCATTTCCACCCTCTGGTAAAAACAGAAGCACCTGTATGCTAGTATTGACAGATGTCTTCACAAAATTTGTTGTAGTGCAACCATTTCGACAAGCAACATCTTCAACCTTGGTGCCATTTTTGGAATAGGCGGTATTTCTTTTATTCGGTGCACCGGAAATGATCCTGACTGATAATGGTACACAGTTTACCTCCAAGGAGTTTGCAAACCTGTTGCAGCATTATGGAGTAAAGCATTGGTTGACACCGTATTACCATAGACTAACTCTAAGACCAGTAGGTCCCATACAAAAACGATTTTTTTCTTGGCTCAGTCAGTACTAGAACATCGTCCCAAGCTCGGTCCCAAGCTCAATAATGCACCCCTTATAATGAACTCACATGAACACACTCTCAAATACTCTGTCAAAATAACACAGCAAATCAAAACAAAGGCGCAAATATGTATAACAAGGTGCTGGCTTCAAGGTGTAATTCGGACCAAGGGGTTCTACAACAGTGAACCAATTTCAAATCGCTAGTTACATATTGATTGTTGGTATTACCATCCACAGGTGAACAACACTGAAAGGGTTAATAGGGTTATTACCACCGCCATAAGGGCCACCAGAAAGGGCAACCATAAGAACTGGTCGGATAATTTACAGCCAATAGCTAATGCTATACGTACATCAGTTCACGAATCTACCAAATACTCGCCATACTTCTTAACGTTCGGAAGAAACCAGGGGCCGCATTTTGGATCTCGAAACGAAGAACTTTTTCTCACAAGCGTTCGTACAAAAAGTCGTTCGTTTCGAGATCCAAAATACGGCCCCAGGTTTCCAATGGTATGGAGTATGAAATGATGAGATCTACGAACGAACATCACCCTATCGCCACACTTACGAATCAGGATAGGGAAAAACTATATCAAGAAGTCCGTAAAAATATAGCAGAAGCTTACCAAAAGCAGAGTAAATACTATAATTTAAGGTCAAATAAAAAAGCACCAACGTATCAGGTTGGTGAAAAAGTATTCAAAAAGAATACTTTACTTTCAGACAAAGCCAAAGGCTATTGTGCTAAATTGGGGTCAAAGTACGTAACCGCTATTGTTAATAGGGTGCTAGGGGATAGCTACGAATTGAAAGACCCAGATGGCAATCAATTAGGCATATTTCATGCCCAGTTTTTAAAAAAATTTAGATGTAGGATAAACGAGCTATGACATAAACCATACAGGAATATGTACGAAAGTTTCTCAGAACAGAAAAAAACACATCAAAATGATGGAAGTTAGCGAAAAGAACTACAGTATAATGTTAGTTCACATGTTTGACCTAGCCTTACAATGGTTGCAAATCTACTTAATATCTAGATTAGTTCTAATTCTAGGTTAGTCGATGTTTGTGCAGTACTCACCGATCATATTAATGTCATCACATAATTAAAGTCGCGTTACCGTTGAGTTTTTTTTCCAAGCAAACTGTCCACTTAGTCACAGGTTGTCGCTCCACGTGTTTTTTTTCCATTCTCATAGGCAGTGAGGTTATGCGGTCCGGATTAGGCATGGTAGAAGGTCCGTTTTTTTGCCGATGCCTCGCCGGAACCCTAAAAAAAGAAAAATCACACAAAGCATTTAAAACTATAAATTGGGTGAAATATTAAATACTCCCTCCGTTCACAGTTCGAAACACTTTTTTCCGTTTTCGGTTTTCTTCACATTTCACTCCCACTTTGTGTGGCCACACATACTTTTCATTTGTCACATAAGCTTCATGTGTGTCATCAGGGGGTTCTGTTTATGTGTGAACAAATGAATATTATGTATAATTTTACATGCATTTTTGGCAATAAATATGTGTGGATTTATACCCGTGTATGTAAAATCAATAGTATTGTTTACAATTATAAGATGACAATAGAAGTTATTGTAACCACCATAAAAACTTATGTAAATTAAGACATCAACAAGGGAACGTCCATTAATTACGTCACGCAAAAAGTGACTTTTTATTACCCCCGCCCCCCCCCCCCCCCTTGTCATATTTTTTGTATGGACCTTCGAATTTTTTTGTATGGATCGTCACGTTTTCCCAAACCCCCCTCCCCCCTACCACGTGACGTAATTAATGGACCTTCCTCAATAGAAATGTACAAAGAATTTTAACTATAGAAAAAATCATTATTCCGAAAAAAAATTGAGTCAATTACTATTAACTGTATTGTTTCACTATTGTTGAAAATTTAGGTATGTGGAGTGAATTGCAGATCTATTGTCATGACAATATTTTTTTTTTTTATTTATCTGAACATGGTTCTACGAGAACCATTTTAATGTTTAAACGGGTAACTAACGTAATTTTCAGGCCATTGACAAGCCTATATCAAAAGCAGTGATTGACAGTTGACAGGATGTCCTGGGCCCAAATTGATTTGGGCCACTGTCAATTGTCAAATAGAAGTCTAATCATTTGTTTTGGTTGTTTGTTTTGATGTAAAACACCACAGAAAGCGATCTTTCTGCCTTGTATGACGTGCACAACGAAAACGAGGAACAACAGAAAAAAGTAAACGAGCTACAACAAACACAACTTACAATTTTGACATTATTTTGACAGATGAGCTTGCTGATATGTTGTCTACGTGAAAAAGTGGTCCTTGTCATAGGCCTGGTAATTTTCGGTAAAATTAAAACCTTATTTTCGTTAATCCTATCTTAGCGTGTGCACGCTATTCCTGTGCACACCAAATTTCCAAAATTATTGCTGATTGCAGTTAAAATGGACTCCGACAAAAACAGAAAAAGTGTGATAAAAGTGCACGTTTACGTCAAATCGTTTCCTATCTTCAGTGAACATATACCTTTCAGCATAAAGGATAAGTTCACCGAAGACAACAAAACGATTTGACGTAAACGTGCACTTTTATCACACTTAAAAAAGCGCAAAAAGCGCTTCTAGAGTCCAATCACAACTGCAACCAGCAATATGTTCGGTACTTTTTTTGCTGAACTCGGTCTGTAAAACCGAAATTTCACCGAACGTATAGACCTTTCTCGTCAGACCTAACCCCCATTTTTTATATTTTTCCTTTAAAGGTAATGAACTTCTTATAACGTTAGCGTCAATAACTTTTGTTTCTATGCACTCCTCATTTTGTTACAAATTTTTGAAAGCTCAAATTTGTCCCACATTTTATGGTGAATATAACCATGTGGAACAAATATGAGGCGTTTTGGCAGCTCTGTAAAGTAGTGAAATTATTTTCAACACGAAATTCAAATCTTTTTCGGCAACAGTGCGTTCCTGTCAGTGCAACTGAAATAGTTTGTGTTACGCAACTTCAGCAGGTTTGATGACAAGTTACCTTCAAAACAACAATTTGATGAGAATAATCGATCATGGTAATCAAATAAGATGATTCCATTTTGAGACTTTTTTGTGATGCGATTGTAAAAAGCACTTTTTTTTAATCCATACAGTCAAAGAGCTAGCGCATGAAAAAGAAGCCACTCCACTTGCCTCAGAAGAAGAATAAACAGCATCCACCAAAGCCGGCCACACCGTTGCAGGGCCCGAAATCAGCCAGCGCCACCAGCATCAATGTCGGCGAATGCATTTGGCAGTATCGCCAACTTTGCTGACATCAACAATATGAACTAAAAACATGCCACTCCGTCACTTTTGTACAGCAGCAATCCTCTTCCTCCTCCGGTTCCGTGTCCGGCATATCGTCAGTTCTTTAGCCATCGCCGATTGATGGACGGGGAACCACAGCTTCACCTCTACCGGTATTGCTTGGTGCTCCCAGTTATAGAGTATTGCTGACCTCGCCAGCCGACCCCGCGATCAGCAACAACGATAATAATGAAGGTGTGAACCATGGGAAACCAGCGACGACCACATTAATAAAATAAACAAAGCGAAAATTTGCTAGCATCAGTGAGCAGGAACTTTTTGGCAAATAGTGCAAGCAACAGTGCCCCGGACGATTCGGAGCGACGGCAAAGGGTTGCCCGTTTGTAGGTGAGTTCTCCTGTATGACGTTGGATTTACGCAACTGAAAACTACAAACACGAACATCAAGACCGACACAGCACCGGCATCCGAAGATTTCGTAAATTCGACGTGTTCAGTACTGTTAGCAATAGTTTCAAGAGCAATTCGGGTGATGTAAAGCGAGATGCCAAAGGTGGATTCGAAGATGATTTCCCTTCGAAAAGCAACATGTTTTCTAAGTCTGGCAATGACTACTTACGAGACGATGACTTCGGGGCCGATTAGAAAGCCGTTTTGGAGAGATTGAAACTTGAATAGTGAATTGAAATTTTGTTTATTTTTTATTGAAATGTTTTTTTTTGCAATGTTTTTGTACATAGATTTTTTTGTAATATCGAATTTGCAGAAAAATGATGAATAGTAACCACCTAGCGAGAAATCTTTTTTCTTCCTTATTGTATCTCAACATGATATACTATCGGCAATATACTTTTTATTAGTTCGATTAACTTATAACTCTTATAACGAAAAAAATAGTACAAAAAAAGAATACTATACCGCTAACTTTCTTAACCTGTAGGAGGAGATGTTCGCTCATCACCATGAGGCACCAAGAGTGAACAACAATGTTTTTGACTAGAATGAAAGATGTGAAGAGAAAGTGTTGAAACTTTCAGAACTTTCAACACTTTCTCTTCACATCTTTCATTCTAGCCAAAAACATTGTTGTTCACTCTTGGTGCCTCATGGTGATGAGCGAACATCTCCTTCTACATCATAATCGTTACTCCTCGCACGGAGAATACATAACATAACAATTAATGTATTTCTTAACCTGTTTTTATTAGATTCTCATTCCTAATTATAATAAAATCTTATCTTCTTGTTTACATAATACTTCATTTCTGGGAAAATACTAATAGGAAATAATTTACTATCAGAAACCATTATCTTCCAAATTCTAATTCAAGCACTGAGCTTTTTAGACCCGTAATACCAGTTAACATTCACAAGAGCCAGATCTGAACCCGACTGGGCAGAAGCGTGGATGAATGTATGGAATCATTGGGGAAGGTGATCTCCGCTTCGTTGAGCCGCGCCGTTCCAGACGAAAATCGAATTCGCTTATCAAAAATAATCGTACCTAAGCTTGAATAATCATCAGACAGTTTTGACGTAGACTACGTCTTACGGCAAGCGTAGGGTGTCAAATGAAAATCTAAAATATTGCGACCGTCACGAAAAACCGTACGTTTTGTACGCGAATAACTCAACTAATCTACGATAGATTTACATGATTTCTTCTTCAATCGGGAATCACAGTATGTACTGTACCAGGTATGATTTAGAATTAGATTTCTTTGTTTGTTTGTTTGTTTGTTTGATATATTGTTCAACACGATATATGTTTTTGCCAGGTCTCACAATCAAACAAATAAAATATTTTATTGCACGCAACCTGGTGAAATACATCAGAAAAGGTATGCCTGTTATTGTGACTGGCAATTTAAACATCATTGTTCCAAAGTCAGAGAAACTTCCCTTCATTGATTTCATGGAGAAGTACCTTTATCTCGACTTGGCTTTGAACTGTGATCAAACAACCAGTCGTGATGAAGATACTGCCGCTCTAACCTTCGTTCGTGACCTCCGTTTGCAATGCCAGCAATATTATGCATATTTCTTGAACCACCGTCCAACGATTTACATTTTCGACGAATAAACATTTAGTAATGTCAAGCGATTATGGTTATAAGAATGAGCAAAACCTTCATTAATTTAATAATTTTAAATTCCCTAACAGATCCTCAACTATCTTCTAGGCCTTAAAGATAGTGCATCGTAAAACGTGCAACCGTGGACGTGTCATCATTTAAACCAAAGAGTTATAAAGAGTGTACAAGAGAATTTTCCCACGCACTGACTTCATAAAACCAAACGGCCCTTTCAAGGACCAACAAAGAGTTATAAAGAGTGTACAAGAGAATTTTCCCATATACTGACTTCATATAACCAAACGGCCCTTTTCAGGGCCACCAAAGAGTTATAAAGAGTGTACAAAAGAATTTTCCCACAGACTGACTTCACAAAACCAAACGGCCCTTTTCAGGGCCACCAAATAATATCTCAAGAGCGTACAATAGAATTTTCTTACATACTGGCTTCAAAACGCTGGTCTAATATCCCATAAGAGCCGCACCCTTCATACTGTGACATAAACTGCTTCTATCGGTAATGGGTGAGCGACCGGCACGAATAATTGAAACCCTTTTAACGATAATAACCCGAGAAGAGTTTGAGATCAAATTGAAAACTCAACATGATGTTGTGAAACTGCCGATTATGATTACTCAGATTGCAATCGTTTTGGTCGTTTTAACGGTTTAAAAGATCAACATTTATAGCAAAAATTTATTCCTGTGACATCAAATTTAAAACTGATCCTGCTATCACTGAGAGCAAATTGAAAACTCAATTTGCTGTACATTTTTCCTGTTGATAGCAAAATGAGTATTCTAGTTGATAATCTGTCCAGATAATGAAAGCAAAGCGACCTTTCTCAAAGAAAAGTGAACGCAAGATTACAGCAAGATGAAAACTAAATGTGACAATAGTGAAGTGAAATCAAATTTTGATATCAAAATAATGTTTTGAATTGCTATCATTATGATGTTAGACTTTATTCGGGAATAGCCACACAGAATTTCCCTGACATTATAATGCATCACTTGGTTTAACGTAGCCTACGTCAACCGGTCGTGTCTTGTACACAACCCCTCTGATGTTTTTTTTTACTTTTGTCTTCTTCCCTCTTGTGATTTCCTGGATATCATGATCAGAATGTATCAAAATATATTACCCAGCCTCATTATCAATACTACGAACCATTCGCGCTCGATTATGGTTTCTGGCCCCTTGTAATGGTCTGGGTTTAGTGCATGTGTTTTTTCTGTCCTGGATGAGGCCGTATGTTGCGTTTATCAAACAACATCCCATTGAAGAAAGTAAACAAATCCAAATGCTCGAGATTGTCTTGTTATAGCACCGTACACAAGGTTAACTGGCATGATGGGACCGTAGCGTTGAAAGATCATTTTTTTTCCGGTGTCTGCTAGCTCATGCCGAACATACTCAGACAGGCCTAATTCGAATTTCTGGCACAACTCGAAGGTGATGGCGACCGATGTCACACTCGATAAATTTAAGACCGGCGAGACTGCTGACTTTGATGAAATTTTCTGGAATTTAAAAAGCAACATAGCTAGATTCACTGGAAGGTTCAGCATAATTGAAGCGATACATGAACCGCTCGGGTAGTGATAAAAGCGAAAGCAAAAACTCTGGTCTTTAATAAAAAAAATTCTTGTCTAACATCCAACATTCAATTCCACCGAAATTGGAAATTTTCTAAATTTTATCGCAAAACTCAAGGCGTTTGGTAAGAAATCGTAGAACCATCTGAGAGTATTTCGCAATTATGGAATATTTATGGAAATGTTTTATGTAAGGACCTAGTAGTTTATTGTGGAATCAAACATTATTACAATAAAAGGCTAATAGGCATTGGTTAAACGCCACACTGTCAATCAATTTCCAAATCACGACGATCCTTCGGTAGTCGATGGTGGATGCTCCAGTACCGTATCTATGAGGCCCAGAATTTGTGCTTCTCCTAGAGAGGGTAACGTATCACGTTCCATCTTGCTGCACAATATATCCACCGATTTTTTTTCAGAATGTTTTCTACCGGAATCTGAATGTCACTTGCTTGTCTTTGAGATCCACCTGATGGTTGGTAAATCATAGTATTAGCGTTTGTCAAAATAAGAGACGCATATCGAGAGCACCAGCTCTTATGTTGTTGTGTTACCGACGACGACAAGAACGACGGTGAATACGAGATCTAGCGGGAGTTCTCCGAGCACCCAATTTAAATGGATAATTGGGCTATGGTGTCGGAAGCAAAGCTTTATAAGCAAAATCTAAAATTAAAAACTGCTTGTTACTTTCACTCACCATTTTGTATGATAATCTTCTGTCTAGAACTCTATGTGTGGCTCCAACGGATAACAACCAGATTGAGTAACTCGTACAGTAACAAAAACAAGGTGTTTGTGAACGGTAATCCGGAGGTTCCTCGTTGAATGCCGTTGCACGATAGTCACGACATTCTGCAAAGTGATGATTGTTATACATTAATTAAACTGCTGATGAACATGTTAAAAAAAAAAATTATCCTCTTTCGCAAATATTGAGCTTAGTGACGTTAAGCGCACGCAAACTATAACCTAAAAGTTTACTTACCACTTTTAATTATAGACACTCTAGTAATAGACCGGACAACGTGCCGCCATGTTGTATCCAAAACGAACATTTCCTCGCATTTCCCATACGATTTGACAGTTGTTTTGGATACATCAACTGTGCCAGACTCACGTTGTCTGGTCTATTACTTGAGTGTCTATACTTTTAATCTTTTTGATAACTGTTTGTTGTTTAAAAGTACGTTCACACTACTGCTTATATTACGTGATATAGAGTATCTTGATATCAGCAGCTATACATCTAGTTTTCACTGGAAATAATGTACATGTCATTTGATATCAAGATAATCTATATCATGTAATATAAGCTGTAGTGTGAACGTACTATAAGTCCAAAACGCACTACCACATTTCCAGAAGGCACACTACCACACTCAGACGTGATAAGCTTAATGACAGTATTTTCAAAGACGTGGCTTTTTCATGCAAAGAATGACATTTTGTTATGAGACTTTCCGGTTGAGTGACTATGTAAGAAAACTATCGCCATGTTTCACGCGAGCACAGACATCTGCTTAAGGGATTTCTCCATAGGAGTGAAAAGCTAATAAGATAACGTGAAACTCACCTCAGATGAAAAACATCAGATTGGGGAAAAGAGGGCCAAATGGGTATTCACCTCAGGGCGAATATGGGGTGAAATGATCATTTAACAGTTTTTTATTGTTTTTCAATGGTTAGAGGTTTCAAAAAATAAAAGTCTCTTACAAAAGTATATTCTACAGATTAAAAAGTATCTGATAAGCCAATAAAAAAAATCCACAAGAAAGGTCTATTGTAAAAATTGACATTTTACAAAATTCCAGCAATAAAAAATAGTGGATTTCTGTAATTTATAGAAAACTGCCGTTAAACTGTAGAAAACTACCGATCGAAACTGTAAATTGCTTCAGTACCGCAACACTGTAAATATAATTACGAATGTATTGTAAAATTATTCTTTTGCAAAATAAACTGTAAAAAAAGTACCGAACAGATTGTAAATTTATTCTTTGCTGTCAAACGCGGCCTTTTCCCGCCATTTACAGTTGAATATTGGTCAGCTCGGCTTAGTGTGAAACAGCCAAAAGTTAGTGCCCAAACTGGAGGAATGCTTTAATTCAAATTCAATGATGCACTAGACGTAATACATATGCCCTATATATGCACGCTATTACAGCCTCGTGGTTTCTTGGGTTGTCTTTCTACTCATTTTTCCAAATGCTGCTTGTTTCAGTGAACATTTCGGAATGCTTCAGGACAAAATTGTCACCGGGTATCATGAACTCTCCATTAAAATCATAATGGTAACCAAGTTTTGTTTAGCTGATTATCCTATTTTTCTTATTAACATACAAATAAAAGATCTAACTAAACAACAATGAACAGGCGGTGACGAACTAGCCCAGGAGGCTAAAAGCATAATAAAGATATATATATATATATATATATATATATATATATATATATATATATAATATATATATATATATATATATATATATATATATATATATATATATATATATATATATATATATATATATATATATATATATATATATATATATATATATATATAAACAATGAACAGGAAATGAAATCAAGAAAGAAAATCAATAAAACCCTGTTTACAAACGAACCTGTAAATTTTACTGAGCAACTGTAAAATGTTTACAGAATTTTAGGTAAAAATGTGACAGCTCGCATTACCAATCGTTCAGCAAAATTTACAGAATATTTCGGTAAATTTTGGCAGCTTAGTAGCGAAGTCAAATTTACTGAACGTATTGTAAAACTTAAAAACTACCGAGTTCAGCTGTTTCATATTCGGTAAAAAATTACAGTATACTGTAAAAAAATCTAAGTGTGTACAGTTGTTTGCCCCCTGGTTTGCCCATATAATAGCAAAGTACGTTGTTCTATGGAAGAATCCAGGTTGAAAAAAGAAGAAGACACCGAATGGTGATAAATCTGACAGCTCCCATGTTAAAGTATAGGACGAACATTTTAAAATGCTTTTGAAACATACAAATGAAATTCTAATTACAAGCGGTTTGTTGTATGATGTAAAAACAATCCAAAACTACTCAATATAGACATTTTCAGCAAAATAAAGATATATCAAAATAATGCCCCTATTTTGCAGTTTAGGATTTTTCTTACATCATACAACAAACCGCTTTCAATTAAAATTTCATTTGAATTTGTTAGAAGCATTTAAAAACGTTCGTGCTATACTTTAACATGGGAGCTGTCAAATTTATCACCACTCGGTGTCTTCTTCTTTTTTCTACTTGGATTCTGTCGTAACCGGACCGAGGTTTCCAGCCTCGGTCACAGTACACGATACTGCTCCATCCTGTTGCCACAGCTACTACTACTGGTTCGCCTGGTTCGGCTGGTTCGCCTACCGCGTATGCTTCGTCCATTGTCTTCAAAATCCGTCACAAGAATGTCTCAACCACCGCATGCAGGTTTTATTTATACCTTGCGTGAATCGTTGTTTACACTGCGTTGCTAGAGCAACCAATGGGAGAGAGTCTCTTGCGCATGCTCTTCATTATAAGTTTAATCACGCTCAACCGTATTTACTCAATTGATGAGTAGTTATTGCGCATCTCTTCGAACGTAATGCTATAGAATATTTGATTTTTATTGCTCCATACCAACTCTATCTACCACATTCTTCCGCTCCTCTACTCTTATGAATATTTGAAATTATAAGCCTTATTCTCTTATTGCAACGGCATTAAAATTTCAATGCAAGATAGAAATTTATCATTAAATTATTATTTGCTCATTTACATTACCTTTGACTAAGACTAACTTACTAAGATTATCAAAACGCAGAGAAAAGTACCGTCAAAACAAACAAACGTTAGGTAAATTTAAACATATACTTAGTTCATTCTGGCCGCAAAATTAAACATGCTATATTGCAAACATTTTCCACGTTAATAACCATGTGGCATAGATCTTCGAAAAAAAATGAAGGGATGTTTGTTTTAAGTATGTTTATGTTTAGAACGAACGAAGAAACGTCTGAAACAACGATTGCTTTGTATACAGGGGGTAAGTCGCTCGACCTTGTGTTACCACCCTAAAAAACACAATCCGCCTCACTTCAAACACACTCGCCACTACATGAGAGATAAATTCATATCTGGCCCCACTTACACGCATCGATTGTTTGTTTTTGTTTCCCTCTCGCTTACACAAATGTAATTCAGACGATGCATATGTGAGCATGTATTAAACGTTAAAACCGTGCATGGTTGCCAATAAGCATAAATTTTCGATTGTAGTTTGTGTTCCCGAAGGGAAACCAAAATTTTCACAGCAGCCGATTGATTTTCAGCAAATTCAAACCCTATAATTTATTTACTGACTTTATAATTTCTTCAATATAACTTAATCTATTACCACAAGAAGTGGTTTCCGCTTCCACTATTTCCTCTTCTAATTTCCCAGTCGAAAAGCCGATATTGGGTGCCGCTACCCTACTGGTGGATCGTATGCCGATGCTATTTAATGCACACTATAAGTTTTCAATTAGCCTGTCGTTCTGCTTATTCTCTATACATTTCTACTTACAGGATAACTGGGATAACGGACCTGAATTCCCTTCCGTTTACGGGTTTTGTTTTTCTCCGATATTATCGAGAAATTATCCGAAAATTATTGCGACTGTGGGGGATATTGTTATGATCAATATTTTGTATAATTGTACACTAATTAATTTTTTTTCATTTCAGGTGCTCACCTACGGAATCTTGCTAGAATATTACAGTTGCTGTATTGATTTAGATCCTGCTCACTGACTAATTTTGAAATAAAACTGCACTTCACTTGATTAACCTTTTTTTCCACTGTCTAATTTGATACAATAGCAAATATCTGAATGTTTTGTTTATCCAAACAGCTGCTTCAATATTCCCTTAATACTACCACCACCAAAGGCACGCCAGCTGTCATGCTGCGCCTTACATCTGTTCAATGCGATGTCACGCCTTAGCTCTGTTCAAGCGGCGTCGCAACACCCCAGGCCGTAACATCCGACATTCTCGGAATTACCTTACCTCCAACGCCGCTAAATTCACCACTCCTCGTCTCTGAATCTTACCATCAGCCGTCCTCACGTCCGCTTGTCGAATTCGTCCATCTGTGCCCTTGGTCACCGCTTCGATGACACCTCGCCTCCAGGACTTCCGATTCTTTCCGTCAATTACGAATACCAAGTCGCCCTCCTTGAGCGGCTTCTGCTCGTCGAACCATTTCGTTCGTTGGTTGATGGTCGGGAGGTACTCCTTACTCCATCGTTCCCACATTCGGTCTGCGAGCAACTGTGAGCGCTTGTGCATATTCCGCAGAGCTTCCGCGGTATCCGTCGTTCTTCTAGCCATCGTTGACTCCGCCCCAGACACTGTTCCCCGGAGGAAATGGTTCGAGTCAGTGCTTCCGTTTCGTGCGAGTCCTGTGGTAAGTAAGTCAGCGGTCGCGCATTGATCATGTCGGCCGCTTCTGATAGTGTCGTAACCAGGATCTCGTCCGTCAACTTTCTTCCATCGTCGAGTGCCCGCATCGCCTCTTTAACCGACCGCACCATCCGTTCCCAGACGCCTCCCATATGTGGAGTTCCAGGTGGAATGAAGTGCCAGGCGGTAGTCGAACTGCTCACGGTCTCTGCGCAGTCTTGGTTGATGTTCTCCATCTTGACCATTTCGTTGTTCGCGCCGTGAAAACAAGTTGCATTATCGGAGAATATTTGACTTGGCCTGCCGAATTTGCTTTGGAAACGAGTAATGGCCATCCGACACGACTCGGTCGTTAAACTGTGCACGACTTCCAGGTGCACCGCACGCACAACCAAACAAGTGAAAACGGCCACCCACCGCTTTTCCTTACGCCGCCCAACTGTAACTTCCACCGGACCCAAGTAGTCGATGGCGACGGAGCTGAAAGGCCGAAGATGGGGAGTGACTCGTTCAACCGGAAGAGGAGCCATCCTCGGTGTTCGCGGGCAACATTTGTTGACCTTGCACCAGATGCATTTTTTCACTACCTGCTGTATCGCCGGACGCATTTTCGGAATCTGGAACCGCTGTCTCATCTCGTTGAACACGGTCTCCGAGTTTGCGTGTCCGAACCTTTCGTGATAGTGCTGAATCAATTTGTGCGTAACGTCGTGGAACCGTGAGAGGATGATTGGGAACTTCTTGTCGAAAGAACACTCTTCGGAGTTCGCAAGCCGACCATCCATTCGCAATACACCTTTGTCGTCCAATACCGGTGAACTTTTGTACACCGGGCTGCCTTTTTCAATTTTTCCACCTGCTCTCCGGCTGGCGCTTCAGATTGTTTGTGAGCGCACTCATTTCGTCACGAAAACTGTCCCATTGTGCCTGCCGCCAGAGAATCGTTTCTGCTTGCTGGAGCTCTTCTTGTCCGAGTGGAGCCTTCACCGACGAGTAGTTTACCGCAGACGCTTCAATCATCCGCCGTTGCGTCGCCGTAGCTCGTGTAGTCACTATCGGTTCTTCCCTCCGCTTTCGTCGGCAGTTGGCGATAAAACGCACTACACTGGCTGTCACTCGCAACAGTTTCTTCCAATGAGAGATCGGTTCGACATCAATCACTCCGTGAAACAGTACAACCCCTCTCGTTTCTAACTCCGTCTCTTCGATCTGGGATTCCTGTGTTGGCCATTCTTCTTCCGATCGATACAGGAAAGACGGCCCGTGGAACCACTCACCTTCACCTTGCAAGGGCGGACCACATTTTCCCCACTTAGTCAGCACGTCTGCAATGTTGAGTTGGGTTGGAATCCATCGCCAATCTGCCACCTTCGTTAGCTCTTGTATTTCTCCGACCCGAAAAGCAACAAATTGCTTGTAGCGGTGTTGGTCGGAATTGAGCCAGCTGCACACCGTGCGGGAATCTGTCCAGAAGACGGTACGGTTAATGTTGTAGGAGTGGGTGCCCAGAACGGTTTGGCTCATTCGCTCCTAGTACCGCTCCCATCAACTCCAGACGAGGAATCGATTGGCGTTTTGTCGGTGCCACTTTTGCTCGAGACATAACCAGACTGCAGTGGACTGCCCTCTGATGACCACTCGTAAATATGCGACGCAGCCGTATCCGAGTTCGCTGGCATCGGTGAATATGTGTACTTGTAGAGAATCAATTTCGGCGGACATCGCACCACCGAGATAAAACCGGGAATGCGGATCTCCTCAACTTGTGGCAATAATTTTGTCCACCGCTTCCATAGATCCCAGGAATCGAGGTCGATTTCTTCATCCCAGTCGCACTTGGAGCGCCAAAGATGTTGAATGATAATTTTTCCATGGATGGTGAACGGCGACAACAGTCCAGCGGATCAAAAATCCCATCACGCAGCTTGCGACGAGTCTTTTGGTAGGCCGCTTCTCCTCGTATAGGTACGGCATTACCTCTTCACGTTGCTTTGTAGAAAACGAGAATTCATCCATACTCGGGTCCCAAATCACCCCAGAACTCTCTCCTTCGAAGTATGTTTATCGCAGCCGAAGTGCACCGGAGCCGCCGGTTTTGTCTCTCCCAGATTTTTCAGAACTTCCGAAGAGTTGGACACCCAGTTTCGGATTTCGAAACCAGCCTTTGGTGAACTAGTCGAACATCCTGGGCTAGCGAGACTGCTTCTGCTACGGTGTCGACACTGTCGAAATAATCATCCACGTAATGTTTGTGAATGATGGCCGCCGCTGCTTCGGGGTATTGTGATGCGTACACTTCAGCATTCAGATTTTTCACAAATTGGGCTGAACAAGGGGAACAAGTCGACCCAAATGTCGCTACATCCATGACGTAAACACTTGGCGGAACCTCCGGCGTTTTCCGGAAGATGAATCGCTGTTTCTGTTTATCCTCGGTGCGAATCTTTAGCTGGTGGAACATCTCCCTCAAGTCTCCCCCGAACGCAATCCGCCGTTCGCGGAAACCGAGGAGAACCTTGATCAGCGGTACTACCATATCCGGTCCTGTAAGCAGCTGTGAGTTAAGGGAGACTCCTTGCACCGTAGCTGCGGCATCCCAGACGAGACGGATCTTTTCGGGCTTCTTCGGGTTTTGGACGACGTTGATCGGCAGATACCACACTTGGTCGGGAGCGGTGGCCGCCAGTTCTTCAGCGGTGGCGAGATGTGCATAACCTTTCTGCTGGTATTCGTCGATCTGTCTGCAAACGCTTTCTCGCAGCTCCGGATTCTTCTCCAGTCGCTTCTCTAGCTGCTTCATTCTTCGCAAGGCCATTGGATAACTGTCCGGGAACCGTGGGTCGTCTGCCTTCCAAAGTAATCCAGTCTCGTAGCGATCGCCGATATGTTTCGTGGTGCGTTCCAGTAATTCCCGGGCGCGTTTCTCCTCTGCTGTTTCTTGCGGAATCATTACCACTGATTCTTCTAGGGCGTAGTGACTTTTGAGAAGCTCGTGTAGGTCATCGTTGGTGATATGTTGATGGTAGCCAAGATAGTTACCAACCGCCACCGCGGTAGACTGTCTTGGTCCGTAAACCGTCCACCCGAGGTTGGTGCGGACAGCAATTGGCTCCATTGGCGTACCTATCTTTGCCTCCAGTGGAGCGAACGAATGAATGTTGTTCGCCCCGATTAGTAGCTGGGGTTGTCCGTCGTAGGACTCGATTGGCAGTCCTTTCATGTGGTCATATTGTGCTGCAAGTTCCTCGCAATCTAGTTTCTGATGCGGCAACCGTGTGCAGCAGCAACTTGTCGCTGGCCGCTGGACTTGTACCCGACGCCCACAGACTCATTCTCTGGGACTCTTCCACTCGTGAGACATTTCCGGTCCATTTGATGGTCAGTCGCTCTCGTATTCCGAACGCGCCTAGGCGATCGGCAAGCTTCTTTTCGACCAACGTAACCGAAGCACCTTCATCCAAGAACGCCAATACAGTCGCTGATTTTTCGCCGCAGTGTAGTTGGACTGGAACAATCCGGAACATTACTGTGCAGTTTGTCCGTATGTGCGCATTCAACCCGACCACATTTACCACCGGATGCATCAGTGGATTGTGGAACTCTGCATTCGCCAATGTTGCAGCGGATTTTGAATTTGCATTGTCCTCCGTGTTCGTTGAGGCAGACGTGGCAAAGCTTCTCCCGGTTCACTAACTTCAACCGCTCCGAATACCGCAATTTCTTAAACTCCGCGCAGTGTCGCAGGCGATGATCAGTAGCTCGGCATTGTTTGCACGGTTTGAGCTTCCTTTCTTCACTTGAGTTAGCCGCCAAACCGCTGCCTTCATCGTGATAGTACAGCGCGCCTTTCTCATTCGTCTTGCTCTTCCCGGCCTGGAAGACTCTCTTTGACTGGTGCGATGGTGGAACCTCGACGTCTACGTTGGCTTCACAGGCATCGGCCACTATCTCCATAAGAAAATCCGTTAGCGTTCGCAGCGTGGTTTCGCCGCGGCCTCGCCGATAATGGACCCATTCGCGCTTCTCACGATCCGGAAGCTTAGTCACCAGCGATTTAATGAGCAGCGGATTGACAAGGTGTTGTCGCAGGTCAGCAGCCTCCATGTGTCCGCAAAGTTGTTCCACCGTGTTTCCGAATGGTACGAAACTCCGTAGATTGTCCGGTTTCGGTGGCTCCAACCGATTCACCTTGTCCAGCAGACTTACTAGCAGCTGCTCTGGGCGGCCGTAATGCTGTTGAAGCTTCTCGATGACCCTCGGGATGGATGTCGGAAGAAGTAATTGGCCCGACACTAGCTCGAGAGCATCACCTTCGAGCGCTTCCTGCAGTCTTATCAAGTTTTCATGATTCATGTAACCGCAGGCGTCGTTTGAGGCTTTGTAGGCCGCGTAGAACAATGGCCACTGTGCCGGCTTGCCCGAGAACTTGGGAAGTTTATATGTTAATCCCTTTCTCGCAGCCAACTGGGCTCTTGTCGGTCCGACCTGCGGTCGCCCCAATCCGTCTTGGCTCACCTTCTCGTTCATCTTCCTGTTCGTCTGCAAGGCACTTGTTTTGGCCCTTTCCTTCGCCGCGACTGTAACGCGCTGGTCTACTTGATCCATAGCATCTGATTCACTGCCTTGATCTTCGTCGCTGCTATCATCCTCATCGGTATCTTCGTCTTCCTCTCCTGCGTCGTTGTCGTCGTCCTCAGCTAGTCGCTTGACGTTTTCCTTCGTCAGCTCCAACACATTCCGGTCAGTTTTGCCGAAGGGACCCGCCCATGAACCGCTTGCTACGACATTTGACTCCAACATCTTCGACGCTGTACTACCCGAAAGCTCCGCTAACTTTTCATCCATGGCCGCCATCTTCATCGCGAACGACTTCTGGCTCTTTTCCATCCTTTCTATCTGCTCCTTCTTCTTACGCAGCATTTCCTCTTGCCACGCGTTCTGTTCTTCTTCTTCTTCCGCGCGCATTTTCTCCTCCATTTCCATCTTCTTCCTCTCGAATGCGCGCTGCAACTGCTTTTCCTTTTTCCGCAGTTCCATTTCCGCCTCCAGCTCCTCCATTTGCCGCTTTTGACGTTGTTCTAGCGCTCGCACTTTCGCTTCTACGCTAGACGTCCCAATGCGGGAAGTCGTACTGGATTTGTCGGACTCATCCACTGGCTTCTTGGAACGAGTCGACTTCTTGGCGTCCTTCTGCTTTAGGTACTCCTGAGCCTTCTCCTTACAGGCCTCGTTTTGGCAGTACCACTTTTTGGGCAATTTGCCCTCCGCTAATCCCACGCAGCGGGTGTGAAACCATCCGGAACATCCATCACATCCGACCATCTCTTCATCGCGTGTCGAGGGACCACAGATCCCACATGGAGTTCCCGTGAGATCCAGCAGGGTTCTGTCAACGGCTTCGGAATCGGAAGTCATATTGTGGACGAGCTTCTCGAAAGCGACACTTTTGTCACTTCTTTTTTAAGAATGTTCCCGAAGGGAAACCAAAATTTTCACAGCAGCCGATTGATTTTCAGCAACGCTTAAAACTATAATTTATTTACTTAATTTACAATTTCTTCCAATATAACTTAATCTATTACTCACAAGAAGTGGTTTCCGCTTCCACTATTTCCTCTTCTAATTTCCCAGTCGAAAGCCGATATTGGGTGCCGCTACCCTACTGGTGGATCGTATGCCGATGTTATTTAATGCACACTATAAGTTTTCAATTAGCCTGTCGTTCTGCTTATTCTCTATACATTTCTACTTACAGGATAACTGGGATAACGGACCTGAATTCCCTTCCGTTTACGGGTTTTGTTTTTCTCCGGTATTATCGAGAAATTATCCGAAAATTATTGCGACTGTGGGGGATATTGTTATGATCAATATTTTGTATAACTGTACACTAATTAATTTTTTTTTCATTTCAGGTGCTCACCTACGGAATCTTGCTATAATATTAAAAGTTGCTGTATTGATTTAGATCCTGCTCACTGACTAATTTTGAAATAAAACTGCACTTCACTTGATTAACCTTTTTTTCCACTGTCTAATTTGATACAATAGCAAATATCTGAATGTTTTGTTTATCCAAACAGCTGCTTCAATATTCCCTTAATACTACCACCAAAGGCACGCCAGCTGTCATGCTGCGCCTTACATCTGTTCGTTATTAATGCGATGTCATTTTAGTTTGCTCCAAGTGGTGCTCGCAAACAGTTTTGAAACACAAAAACACTCCTCTGCCACTCCCAGAAACACATTCGTTAACGATCAACACGAACACAACGTGACAGAGTTACTCACCCCCTGTTTGTATACGTTTTAAATTTACTTTAGAGCGATTCCACGAACAAGTGGGACATTTTTCCAGTTTTTATTTTTTGTATTTTTTGATTTGCATGAAACCTTGCATACAAGTTTTTGGGGAAGAAAAACGCCGTTTTGCATACTTGGTTCGCCATTTTGAATCTAGCCTTACTTATGAGAAGGGCCTATGAAAAATGCACATGATATCTTCAAAAAATTGTATCTCGGAAACAGTTTGTCCGATTGGTTTGGTGTCTTCGGCGAAGTTTTAGACAATTAGTGGTGCATTATGGAGAAAATATGCACGGTAAAAAAAGTTTGATTTTTGTGTTTTGAACTAAAATATAGATTTTTCCTTAAAAGTTACATGTCAATAATTTTTTGATTATCTTTATGTTATAGCTGATTAAAAATGCTATCTAGTGCACAGTAAATTTATCTGGAAAAAAATAGGATACAATGAAAAAAAATTTAAAAAAAAAATTACAATTTTTGAAAAAAGCTATTAAGAAAAGTCAAAAAAGTTTGTCACCCTAATTTTATGAAAGTACATCAAATTTGCAAGCAAAAAATAAACTTCGGTAACATTTTTCTAAGATGCACCGTTTAGAAGATATTACTGATTTAATATTGATTTTTTTGATAACTTAATAAGTTTTGGCCCTTTTCGGATATACTCCGTGTTTTTCCAGTTTCAAAAGTATTTTTTTCAAAAAGATTGGAAAATTTTGAGCTAAAATGACATTGACAGCTTAAAGATTTGAGTGAAATTCTCTGCCTTAAAAGTATTTTGAAAAACAAGTTACAAAATCCCACTATCAGGAACAATGATTTCTTCAAGTGATTTTTGGTGCGTTGTGCTGAAAACGTGCTAACAAGTATTGAATACAGGTAATTAGATAACAGTTCGCTGTACTACGTACAGTTGGTGATTGTAAACATGGTCTTTGTTGGAACTAGTCCACCATGGCCACGCTGGCCATAACGATACCTCAATCAACAACCGCCGCACTCTTTATTCATTCCAGGTATATACAATTTACAATCTTCTTCAATAACAATATACCTACGCCAGCAAATCTACCTCGCTCCAACTCTCCAAACTCGTACCTGAAGGTTCGACGATACCTGAGCGTTCAACTCTACCTATCTTCCAACAGTCTTTACCCAGCATTCTATGATTTCTACCCGTGAGCTGTATAATAATGTCTGACTCGGTTCTGAATTCATCCAGTATCTACCAAACAGTAAATGCAGAAAGGTTGCTAGTAGCATAGTGATTATAGTAATTTCAGCTCATAATCCTGTGTTTTTGAACGAGATCCAGTGTTGTTTGATAACATAATAATTGTAAAGGAAAGTGTAACACGTTTTGGTGCAAAGGTAAGTTTTAAATACACATTTTAATTATATGTTTTGTGATATTTTCGTACAAAACTAACAATTGGAAAATATTTTCTATGTTACAGATTACAAAATGAGTAAAATAAGATGTATTCGCCCATTCAAAGACATTCAGTGTTCGAAAGAGCTGCGATATCTCACGAATGGTATCATCCAAAAACTAAAATCAATTGGATTTTCCAAGGTATCCACACTGAACACCAAGGATTTTCGTATTTGTTCGTCTTGCCGTCTACATATTGATTCAAGAGCTCACCTCACCTAAAATGAAGAACAAAGCGTAGCTGGCGGCTCAAGGATGCCAACTGTTCAGACCATACCTTATGTCCCTGATTCGCAAAGCTATGAAAGTTTGGTCACGATACCATCAGCGTCAACGCTAAGCACAATTCAATCAAATAAAGACTTCACGATGCCTGTAGACGTCGAAATATTCAACCGAGGAATAGCAGCTATTCGTGTTTCGCCTATAGATTTAGGTAAGGTTAAAAATGTTCACTATCCTGAAAAAATGTGCGCTGAAATCGTCGAAGGTGGACGAAGAAATCTTTTTAAATTAGACGCTAAAACAGAAAAAGCAAACGAGTTTGATGAAGTCATAGAAAATATGAAAATTAAATTTTTAAATTCAGCCACAAGGCAAGAAAAACTATCAATTTTATCATTGTTACCAAAATCATGGTCAGTACAAAAATTGTAGACGAATTTAAAACCAGTAGAAATATGGCATCAGATGCAAGAAAGGAAAGAGATAATGTATTTGATTCATCTCAAGGTTCAAGCTCTGGAAAAGCTTTGAGTAATGAAACAAAAGAACTGGTTTTGAATTTTTTTGAGGACGATGACATAAGCCGTGCAATGCCAGGCCAAAGAGATTTTGTTAGCGTAAAGACAGGAAATAAGAGATTAGCTGTTCAGAAAAGATTGTTAATGATGACATTGAGAGAAGCTTTTAATCGCTTTAATGAAATGTACGTCAATGTAAAAATAGGGTTTTCATCATTTGCAAGCCTCCGGCCAAGGCAATGTAAACTATTGACTATCACAGGAACACATAATGTTTGCGTTTGCACTACGCATGAAAATGTCAATTTAATTCTAAATAGCTTAAAAAAATACAATGTCTTGAATGATCGAAAAACATTGACGAATAGATTACTTTGCGAAAATAAGACAACTCATTGCCATCTACGAAGATGTACAAACTGCCCAGATACCTCAGTTTTAGAAGACAGTTTATTGAAACAACTGGAAGAAAACTTTGTTGAAAAGCTTTCATTCGAACAATGGGTTACCACTGACAGATGTGATTTAGAAACTATTGTAAAGCAAACCGATGAGTTTGTTTCATTTTTCAGCTCAAAATTAGAAAGTTTGATTCCGCATGATTTTGTAAAAACCGAACAAGCCATTTTTTTGAAAACTACAAAACAAAACTTGCAAGATGGTGAATTTTTAGCTATTTGTGACTTTTCTGAAAATTACAGCTTCATTTTGCAGGATGAAGTTCAATCACACCATTGGAACGTGCAACAGGCCACAATCCATCCTTTCGTAATATATTATACTGAAAATATGCAAATTAAACATTTTAGCTTCATTATAATTTCTGAAGAACTAAGACATGATTCAGTCGCTGTTAATTTGTTTATTGATAATGATAAAGTTTTTACAAATTGATCAAAATAAAAACATAAAAAAAAATTATTTTATGTCAGATGGTGCTGCTTCACAGTATAAAAACTGAAAAAACTTTTCTAGCCTTTGTAAATTTAAGTCAAAGTATGGTATTGACGCTGAATGGCATTTCTTCGCAACATCGCACGGAAAAGGTCCATGCGATGCTATTGGAGGTACGATAAAACGCATGGCTACCAGAGCAAGTTTAGCCAAAGAACGCGAACACCCGATAAAGGCTGCAAGAGAGTTGTTTAATTGGGCAAACAAACGAAAAGAAGAAGAACTTACAAAGTTGTCATTTTGTTATTCTACTACAGAAGAATACGAAAATATGTCTTTGCAGCTAAATAATCAATATAATAATGCAAAAACAATTCAAGGAACTCAAAAATTCCACTCATTTCTTCCTCTTTCAGAAAGTACAATAAAGGCAAAGCTTTATTCAAACTGTCCTGACAATGATGCCAAAATATTCGATATTGTTAAGAAAGTTGTGTAAACAATAATTTAATAAAAATACAGGAATAAGAATAAACTGATGATATCCAACATATAATGTTATTTTTTATTGCGCACAAGCACCATCCCTGAAAAATAAGCTTAATTCGCTCTTTTGAATCTTGCTAATTGAGGAGCTTGCATTTGCAGTTCTCAAAAAGGTGTATCTCGAAATCGTGTTGTCTCATCGGTTTGATGTCGGTGGCGATGTTCGGCAATAGAGAGAAAATATGCACAGTATAAACACATCCAGTTTAAATGGATTAAACTGTTAGGCGATATGCAAGAGTTGAATGCACATTTTCAACACAATACACCAAAAATAACTGGAAGAAATCATTGTTCCTGATAGTGGGATTTTGTAACTTGTTTTTCAAAATACTTTTCAGGCAGAGAATTTCACTCGAATCTTTAAGCTGTCAGTGTCATTTTAACTCAAAGTTTTCAATCTTTTTGAAAAAAATACTTTTGAAACTGGAAAAACACGGAATACATCCGAAAAGGACCAAAACCTATTAAGTTATCAAAGAAATCAATATTAAATCAGTAATATCTTCTAAACGGTGCATCTTAGAAAAATGTTACCGAAGTTTATTTTTTGCTTGCAAATTTGATGTTCTTTCATAAAATTAGGGTGACAAACTTTTTTGACTTTTTTTAATAGCTTTTTTGAAAATTGTAATTTAAAAAAAAAATTGTTTTCATTGTATCCTATTTTTATCCAGAACAACCTACTGTGCACTAAATAGCATTTTTAGTCAGCTACAACATAAAGATAATTAAAAAAATATTGACATGTAACTTCTAAAGGAAAATCTATATTTTAGTTCAAACCACAAAAACCAAACTTTTTTTTTTACCGTGCATATTTTTTCCATATAGCACCAACAATTGTCTAAAACTTCGCTGAAGACACTAAACCAATCGGACAAACCGTTTCCGAGATACAATTTTTTGAGAATATCATGTGCATTTGTCATAGGCCTTCTCATAAGTAAGGCTAGATTCAAAATGGCGAACCAAGTATGCAAAACGGCGTTTTTTTTCCCCAAAAACTTGTATGCAAGGTTTTATGCAAATAAAAAAATATGAAAATTACTCGTTGCTGAAATGATATGGAACCGCTCTTTAGTATTATTTAAATCTGGGTTATCACATATTTGGAATACAATTTTGTTTGAATGCTAACAGGTTATATTCCAAGGGATTCACTCAGGGATTTCCCATAGGAATTGACCGAGTCGCCTTAGCCATAAATGTGAAAATTAGCTCATATTTCAAGCGTTGAATTTTTGCCACGTTCTCGCACGTTATGGATTGGGAAGTACACGGTTAATATTGCCTACCTGATGTGTGTATTCTTTATTAGAGATTATTTATTTATTAGAGTCCCTAGAAAGAGTCACGATAAGAAGAACATGCAACAATTATTTCGATTAGTTCTCATTTTGCGTGCATGTATAATTCAGATGGGATGCTCGATAGGTAGCTCCGATAGGTAGATTTGGTTTCACTCTTTGCGTGAATCTATATTGGGGACTCTAATATTTATGATATATTTATTAGAAACATACTTCCAATTCGCTTTAAATAATTCTGATACAAAAGGGTAATCATCGTTTTTTTTTAATTTAAATGAATGATTTAATTTAAATGAATGATTTAAAAAAAAAAAGATTAAAAATACTATCTTAAGTCTTCGAGAACAACTTCATCCTTGCCAAAATCTTTAAAATTGATATTATATTTAACTAAACTAAACTCTAAGTCAAGCGTTGACGACCACTCCTAACAATAGAGGTACGTCACCAGAATTGTGTCGGTTAGACGCGACCGTGACTGGGGCTAGAAATTTTAATCCGGACTCGGCAATGGATCAGGTTTATGTAGATTCTTTATTTGCTATCCGCATCCAATGGATTGCCACTTTTCAGACACAATAATAGTTATTGCCGCGTGAAACATATCTTAAGATACGTAATATTAGCATCAATGTTGCTTTTTGTCTCAAATTCATCAGTTATCATAAGTTCAATAATGCAAACATCCATAAATCCTCAATTTCATGTAGCAATTTTGAAATTGAAACAGCTCAATGATTTATTAAAATTTGAAATAACATCCCTCACATATGATTTTTAAATATCTTATGATTTAGCGAACAAGTGAATACAAACTCTTAATATTTTATTTTCTTCCATTTTCGTTGTTATATGTAAAACTAAATGAATAAATAAATTAGCTATGCGAAAAATTATAACTTGAAAATATCACTCAATTTGGACCACATAAACAATTTAATTGGATCCCATTATGAAACTTGCTTCTTTCCTTTATTTATTTATTTTGGTTACTATACTATTGAATTGTTTATATTTTCAAATGGTTGACATTTCTCAAGTTTCCAAATTTTTATTAGTATCGAAAAAGGCCTTGAATTCATTTACTGCATAAAATTCAATACTATGATTATCTGTCATTATACTGTCGTTATCACAAACATGACTATCAAATCAAACAATAATCTCACTCACCACATTAACATTATTTCCATTTTAAAGAAGAATGTCTCAACCACCGCATGCAGGTTTTATTTATACTGTTGCAATTGCAACGAAATACAGAGACTGATTTCCGATTTCTTGAACGTTTATTTGTATTTGGATTAACGATGACGACGTTAAAAAATCCCTATTGGATAAATAAGCATAATGGGATTTATGTGTTTTGTGTTGTACATAGTTGTTTGTCGTTTTGTGTGATTTTCATGTATAATTTTGTCTTTAACTGATTGAAAAGTTCTTATATATAATGGCATTTTGAAGACTTACGTTTAGTGTCTCGTTCCTATATGTTCTTCGTTTTGCTCATAGATCGTTGTTGGAGTTTAATGTTCTATCTTCGTTTGTATGCCCAATTTAGTTTCTAAGACAGCAGCTACTGTAATTTTCACAATAATTAATATAATTAGATAAGAAGCACGGAATAACCACTGCATGAACTAACCTATGTGTCCGTATTAATTTTAATTGTTTTATCGCCTACTAATCCACTTTTCACTGTGATATGTTAATTTACTAACACTACTAACTTTTAGCAATTAGAATATTTACAAATAACTAGGTTTAAGTAGCAAGTACTAGGTCTAATAAACAATTTTAGGCATAATAAACAATTTTGTTCTGTAACACCACAGAACGGAAGTATATCTTGAACGACAAATAATGATGAAGTTTTAGGGCTCTTAGTCGCGACATCTTGCGGTTGAAGTCACACATTTTACACGGAAAATAATTAAACCTGCTCGAAGCATAGACAACATTTTTAGACCTGTTGGTATAAAGAAGCAAGGTACTTACATGAAGGTTTGTTCTTCGTCTAACGAATATATCTAGAATAGACTTCTCTGACTTTTTTATTGTATGAATAGGAAATTGAATGCGTATGTACAACGATTTTGACGATTTGGAAACATCTCCACGGTTGGAAATAATAAGAAATTTGATATAACACATATATCCTGCTCCGTTTGTAATAGTGACAACTTGTGGTATGAAGTCATTCAAAAGCATTTCCAATCAGAATGGCCTGATAATGTGTGACATTTTATTCGACTTTTTTATTTGAACAAAATTCTCAACATGCATGCAACATGAAGCTTGAGAATTTCCAAAATGTTTTATAGTGTAGTGCACAGGAAAAATACAGTATTCATGTACACCTCTATGTAACTTTGTTTGGGGATTAATTGCCACTTGATATTTTTATTGTCATTTAATAAAGTTGTGATAAATCGTCTATGTGATTGCTCAACATGATTTTGTGCTCACAAAATAAATCTAGTTTAAAGGAATATAAAAACCAACATTTGTTAATTGATCAAACTACCCAATTTTTTAAACCGACGTATGCATTTCAACATCAACCTTTATTTAAAAAATTGTAGTTTGGAAAAATGACGTTGCATATCAAAAATGGGGTATCTGGAACATGAACTACCTTTACCCAAAATCTCAGATCTTAAGGGCTCTAGCACCTCCATGATGACAAGACAAGCAGAAGCCCACATTTATTTAAAAAAAAAATCAGTAGCGTAGTCCCTTAGCATTGGCATGGATTAATTAGCACTATCAAAAAATTCCTCTTTAAATTTTTTCATACCTTCCAACGGAATCTCTCCATAAAAATCTTTGAGGTGAGTTAAGTTATTTCTTTTTAATAACGTTAAAACTGCTTATTCTTTGAAATATATGCGTGTTTCGTCTACTATTTGCATTCCGTGATTGGAAAACTGTCAAAAAACCCGCAAACTATCCAATACACGCAAACGCAACGGGCAGACCTTCAAAATGATAACTATGTTCTCGGATATTAAAACCAACTGTTTCAACGGTAATGGTTTTGTTGAAAATGGGTTTTAAACTCATGAATGTGAATTTGACTCTAACTTTCTTGATCAGCAACTTGTGTATTGAAATTGTGTAGATTTGATATTTTAAATGATCTACAAATGTTTCATATAACGTTTTAAGGAATTCGACCGATGAAAAAAGGTTTGAAAAATTAGTTCAAAAGTGTAGACAAACGTTCAAGCTAAAATGAAGTATAGGTAAATATAAGATTGAAATGAAGATACATAAAAACACTTGCAGGTTTTGCTGCTTTGCGAATCGCGGTTTTGTACAACAAGAAATAGAGATCTATTGAGATTAATTCATCGTTCTCTATATTGCACACAAATTGTTTTTCCAACTGGGTATTTCAGTGACGTCATCTGCGGTTATGTTATACCTGATGTGTGTGATTTGGAGCCGTTGATTTTTGTTGCTATGATTTTTCTCGAAGTAATTTTTCGAGACAGAAGCACGGAAAATAGAGAATAATGCTGGACAACTAGTGCTATTTCGAATCGATCCAGCACATCAGCATCCAACAATGTTTCCAATGCATCCAACAATTCAAAGGTGTAACTAGTAATAGTATTTCTTGATGAGAATGGAAATAAAATGGGAAAATCACAAAATGAAATGTTTTTGTTTTTTCTTCAAGTAACCAGAGCATACTGTGATGATCATATGGCAGCATATATACCACTTATACCAGTTGATTTGACGTTTCTTCAACACTGTTAAAATAGAATGAGTGGAAACAAATAAAATTGAGATACTTGTTACACAACAATATTTTTCACTTTTCGTGACATTGAAACGTTCTAAGTTGCCCTTCCGTTCCGTGGTAACACGCTACATGTCTTTTTGTCTTTCCGTCTTTGTTTCTTCTCTTTTCCTGTAATTCCTACCTGTCAGCAGACAGCTGACACTGACACTGACACGCGTAGCAGCGCAGCGGCGCATCTTCGTCTGCGTAGCGGCACGTGGGCGTAAAGCAATGAGAGTTGATGTAAGGTGTGGACTACAGGCTCATTTGGAAATGGTGATTGAATTCGTGGTGCAGCGCAACGAATGTTGCGACATATACCTTGCGTGAATCGTTGTTTACACTGCGTTGCTAGAGCAACCAATGGGAGAAAGTCTCTTGCGCATGCTCTTCATTATAAGTTTAATCACGCTCAACCGTATTTACTCAAATGATGAGTAGTAATTGTGCATCTCTTCGAACGTAATGCTATAGAATATTTGATTATTATTGCTCCATACCAACTCTATCTCCCACAGATTCTTCTATATTTGCAGCAGAAAGCCTCACCTGGAAAGATGACATTGCAAAATATTTGATTGATGGAACATTAAATATACCTTTACAGTGGGTATCATTAATAATTTTACTGTTCATTTCTTTATAGAAAAGAGTGAGTGTTTTGATCATGATTACGAGCAACTAATAATATGTCCTGATGTTTCAGGTGCAGAAAATTTAAATACAGTGACCATTCGTTCATTGCAACATGTTAACATTGTAATGAGCGAATGACATTCGCTCATTGCAACATTTAACAGCGTCAAATCGACTGTCAAAAACTCGTAAGCCTCTTGAGTTAAATGACATGGGTGTTTGACATTTGCATATGACAGTTAATTGCTTTTTAATCGCCAGACGATGCAATTAATGAACTTGCAATTAAACGAATATGCAATTATACACAGCAAAAACCGTAGTTGAAAATTACACAGAATCGGCAACGAGTGTTCATTCCGTGTTCCAGGAGGTCAAGGCTGCCCAAGTCAAACTATACAAATCATGAAGTATTATGGAAAGAAGATGATATGTATGTATAAATAGAACTGTATAGCCTGAATAATCGAAAAACTAAGGAAAATGGACTGACCACACTCTTGAAAAGGGAGACTCATTACGTACATTACATTAGAAGATACCACAGTGCTGTAAATAGCCAATATAGGCACACTATTGCAATTGAGGGTTGTCCAGAAATATCATTCGCTGCATGAATAATAAATATTATGCATACTCTCCATCCCTACGAATTATTGTTTGGTATATTACATATATTTTAGAAATATGCAAATCAAGCTTCTATTGCATACGGCCTGGAGATAGCTTCAGCACTTTAATTTTAGGTATTAATTGAAGCTTCCATTTAACGACTGCATAATAAAATATCATCGAGGGAAAATTTAGACAGAAGTTTTGAAAAATCGCTCTCGCTATCTACATACACCATGTTAGATACGCCGTAACATCAACAATCAATATACAACTAGCGATTTTAAATTGGTTTGCTTGACTAAACTTTTTCTAAGATATGGTATTCTACGGGCGAAACAAAACGACTCATATCCCAGTTTCAGAGACAAGACAGCAGTTGTTTTATCCAATTCCAAAGATAATAAACATAATTGACCACCCAAAGCTGCTACTCCGTTGTTGCCAGATAAGCTGTTATTACACAGAGAACCACCAGATGATGCTTGGGACTAGCATACATCCTCAATCTGAAAAAAAACAGGTGATCTCAAACTAATGCAATAACCAGCGCCTGCCTCGCCCGAATGCAGGTCAAATAAGGGAAGGAAATTTCATTAAAAGGGAAACACCCACGCGATCCTACGTTAAACTTTAAACTTCGGTTATATCCTAGATATAACCCACCTCTATTTTTTAAATTTTATTACCTATTTCCTGAACCTATTTATATAAATAGTACTATTGGAGCTAACCACAAAATGGGATAGTGGTTTATTTGCTCCATGAAATGGTGGTACGGCGAGCATGGCGAACCAAAATTATGGATCACAATTAATTGTGATCCCTTCCACCGGAATACCAGCCCGGCGAACCCCCAGATCTCACCAGTAAGCATTTTTGTTGTTCATTTTTCTGTGCTCACTCGATTACTCACATCGCTGAACTATAGATAACCGAAACAAAACAAAACGCGCCATATAACAAAATAGTGCGTAAAAAGCATCGACACGACCTTTCACAGGCGATGCTCGAAGCAAACTTTTTTTTGTAAACTCTCAATTTTTACAACTGCATCAATCCTATAAAAGCTTTTAAGAACAATCTATGCAAATTTATTTAAAATTGCGATTTAGGGACTTGGTAAAAGCAAAGAAGAATGCTAAAATGGAACAGTTGGTACATATATTTTTTTCATTTCAATGTCCTTTTCAAAAATTCAAAACGGTCCCTTTCGAATGAGCACTCCCCAGTAAACGGGCTGACAGATCTTGTTATGCTGTTCCCTCGTTGTGCAAACAAAGACCAAAGTACTTTGAAAACAAGGTAAAGTATTTTTGTCAGATATACTGTAGTACTGTCAGTATATTGTCAGACTCACGGAGAAGAAACAGTCCCGTTTGAAACAACAAACTTGTTGGTTGACATCCAAACTAAAAAACTGGTTGTTTTAAAAGCCCGTTTTGTTGTTTCAAACCAACGATTTCGTTTTGAAACAAACAGGTAGGTTGGTTGTTTCTACCTAAAGATATTACCACCAAACAACACAAATTATGGTTGTTCTAAGTTAATATTTTTTTGTTTACACCTTGAGAGGGATTTATTATTACCAAAACACAGGTTGCGTTGACCCAGGGAAACAAAATAAAATTTTAGATTGATTCAACCAGAGCGGTGGTAAAATCAAACTGATATTTTGTTAGGAGAAAAAAACAATTAAAAATTGAGTTTGAAACAGACTTTTTTTTTTTTTTACGAATTCATTTATTTGTACAGGCTCAATCGAATCAACTTTACAGAGCCAAGTTTTCATGTTTATATACATCAGTTATCTTAGAACTAAGGTTAAGGGGATAGAACCGATTACTCGCGGTCGTCTCGAGGTTAATAGGAATAACAATTTTAAGGATGGGAAAATTGGGGTGGAAATTTTGAACAAAGCATAAGGAACAATGGTTTTCTTATATCTAGAACTTCAAATTACAATTTTTTAATTGAACGTTTTTAATTTAAAAAAAAAAGAATAACTCACTCACACACACACAATCACACTCACACACACACACACACACAACCACACTCACACACTGGCGCACACATTCCTCACAAATTTAACCTAAACAAGTAAGTTAATCAAACTACAATCTAAGGCTAATGTTAGTCAAAAACACATAAATGAGTTTCATAAACTCCAGATCGCGCGCAGCCAAAATATCTCGAATCGGTACATTGGGTTGTCTACCTCGAGCCCGAAGGGAATCATACAGCCCAGATCTGACTCCACGATGCTCAGCACAAAACCAAATAATGTGATCTGCGTCCTGGTAACCTTGTCCGCATTCACAGAGATTGCTGTCTCCCAGCCCAACACGGAACAAATGAGCGTTTAAAGAATAATGATTGGACATGAGGCGAGACATCACACGAATGAAGTCTCGACCCACATCCAATCCCCTGAACCAACATTTCTTAGACACCTTTGGAGTGATAGAATGTAGCCATCGCCCCAAGTCTCCTCTACTCCATTTATACTGCCAGCTATCGAGTGATATCTGACGAAAAATATAGAAAAATTCGTTGAAGGCGATTTGTCGATCATAAATATCGCCTTCCATAGCGCCCACCCTTGCAAGCGAGTCCGCTTTCTCATTGTCAGGAATCGAACAATGAGAAGGGACCTACACAAAGGTGATAATAAAAGAACGTGAAGATAAAGCACTTAGAAGACCTCGTATTTTCATAAGAAAATAGGAGGTGTGCTTTACCGGCCTCAAGGAGCGAATAGCCTCTATAGAACTAAGACTATCCGTGAAAATGAAGTATTGATCCGGTGTAAAAGAGGCAACAGTTTCTAAAGAAAAATAAATTGCTGCCAATTCCGCCACAAAAACAGAACAAGGTGCTTGAAGTTTACGAGCGACGCTATAATTTTCATTGTATACACCAAAACCAGCGGAGTCCTCTATCAAAGACCCGTCAGTGAAAAACGTTTTAGTGGAATCAACTTGGCCAAACTTTGCAGCAAATATCACCGGAGCAATCATAGGACGATGATGCTCTGGGATTCCACGAAGCTCCTGTTTCATGGATAAATCAAAATGAACCGAATTTCCGAAGTCGGAGAAGCAAACACAATTGGGAATATTAAGCGAAGGGCTGACATCCTGTGTTATGAACAAATGGTACAAGCTCATGAAGCGGGTTTGAGGATTCAACTCTAGGAGCTTCTCAAAATTTTCAATCACCTGAGGGTTCATAACTTCACACCTGGTGAGGAGCCGGAGAGATAACTCTGTAAACCGATCTGAGAGTGGCAACATGCCAGCCAGCACTTCAAGACTCATGGTGTGAGTCGAGTGCATGCAACCTAATGCGATACGAAGACACCGATACTGAATACGTTCCAGTTTGATTATGTGCGACCGAGCCGCTAACTGAAAACAAAAACTACCGTATTCCATAACCGACAAAATCGTTGTCCGGTACAACGTTAGAAGATCTTGCGGGTGCGCTCCCCACCAGGTCCCGGTAATTGTGCAGAAAAAATTGACCCTTTGCTGGCATTTTCGCTTCAGGTACTCAATGTGAGATCTCCAGGTGCACTTTGAATCGAACCAGACCCCAAGATATTTAAATGACATGGAATGAGTTATCGGTGTACCCAAAATTTGAAGTTTCGGTTGTGCAGGGTTATGCTTCTTAGAAAAAACTACCAACTCAGTTTTCTCCGTAGAGAATTCGATACCTAGCTCTAGAGCCCAAGTAGACAAATTGTTTAAGGTATCCTGCAAGGGTCCTTGTAGATCGACCCCATTGGGTCCCGTGACAGACACTACGCCGTCATCTGCAAGTTGTCTCAACGTACAGTTGTCACCTAGACAACCGTCAATGTCTTTGACATAAAAATTATACAAAAGAGGGCTTAAACATGATCCCTGGAGGAGACCCATGTAGCTAAATCGAAAAGCTGTAGAGTTTCCATGAGAAAAGCTCATATGTTTCTCTGACAGCAAATTGTACAAAAAATTGTTCATTAATGGTGAAAAACCACAAGCATGGAGTTTATCTGAGAGAACTTCAACAGATACTGAATCAAAAGCCCCCTTGATATCCAAGAATACAGAAGCCATTTGCTCTTTTTTAGCAAAAGCTAACTGAATATCTGTGGAAAGCAACGCGAGGCAGTCGTTCGTTCCCTTACCCCTACGGAAACCATATTGAGTATCTGAAAGCAGGTTATTCGTCTCAACCCATTTGTCCAGACGGAAAAGGATCATTTTCTCCAACAACTTTCGAATACAAGATAACATCGCGATGGGTCGATAGGAGTTGTGGTCGGACGCGGGTTTACCAGGTTTTTGAATGGCAATAACTCTCACCCGTCTCCAATCCTCCGGTACAATGTTGAGTTCCAGACACTGATTATAAAGGTTCAACATGCGCCTCTTCGCGACGTCTGGGAGGTTCTTGAGCAAGTTGAACTTGATCCTGTCAGCTCCTGGAGCCGTATTGCCACACGAAAGAAGTGCGAGAGAGAACTCTACCATTGAAAAGGGTTGGCTAATCTCATCTGTCGAATTCGTTGTTTCGCGAGGAAACATTTGTGCTGGCACAGAATCTGGACAAACTTTCCGCGCGAACTTGAGGATCCATTGGTCCGAGTACTCCTCGTTCTCGTTGTTCGTAATTCGGTTACGCAATCTTCGCGCCGTATTCCAAAGGGTACTCATCGACGTTTCGCGCAATAACCCGTCCACGAATTGTCGCCAGTAACCGCGTTTCTTGGCCTTGATGAGGCTCTTAAATTCTCGTTCGAGAGCCGTGTACCTTACAAAGTGCTCAGGTGTTCCACGTCTACGAAAAACTTTGAACGCGTCAGACTTTTTGCGGTAAACCTCGGTGCATTGCTGATCCCACCATGGAGAAGGAGGTTTCCTGCGAAATGACGTTCCTGGGACTGGTCGAGTTTGAGCTTGAAGCGCGCTTTCCAAAATCAGGTTGGAGAGGAAGTTATATTCCTCCAGCGGTGGAAGCCCTTCTACCGTTGTTACGGCTTCATCTACTGCTGTCTTGAAGCTTGTCCAATCGATATTACGAGTTAGATCATACGTGACGTTGATGGATTCCGGTGGAGTGAGCCCGGTGGCAACCGAAATTTTTATAGGCAAATGATCACTACCGTGGGGATCCTGGATCACATTCCACGTGCAGTCCAACGATAATGAATTCGAGCAAAGTGTGAGGTCTAACCTACTACCAAGTGAGGATGGACCAGCCAAGCGTGTAACTTCTCCATTGTTGAGAACTGTCATATTGAAGTTGTCACAGAGGTCATATATCAAAGAAGACCGGTTGTCATCGTACAGTTCTCCATAGCCTGTACCGTGAGAGTTAAAATCTCCCATGACCAACCGCGGAGCAGGCAGAACCGAACAAATATCTGAAAGTTGTTTTCGGTTAATTGGTGCTCTAGGAGGAATGTACACAGAAGCAATGCAAAGGCTTTTATTTTTAATAACAGCCTGACATGCGACAACTTCAATACCTGGAATTGGAGGAAAATTCACTCTATAGAAGGAGTAGCACTTTTTGATCCCCAAAAGTACTCCTCCTCCACGTGAATCCTCACGATCAAGCCGAATAATGTTGAAATCGTGAATCGGAAGATCGATTTCGGCTGAAAGCCATGTTTCACAAAGAGCAAATGCATCACAACCGATATTGTGAGTTAAAAATTTAAATGACTCCAATTTAGGAATAAGACTTCGACAATTCCACTGCAGAACAGTGATCAAATCCCCGACCTCTTTTGGCAAATTATCCATCGAAGGAAATGATAGCTGCAAGGATGGGCCACTTTAATGTTAATTTCTTCAAAAAAGTTTTCACAGTGGGAAGCATTGCCATAACAATGCTTTTAAGAGGGTCAGACATTTCGAGGTACTTCAAAATACCTTCCACAATATCATCGAACGAGAACAGCCCAGATGAAGGGGGGGCTTCTGTTCTTAAAATCGGGGCATCAGGGGATTTAGATGTCCCCGGGAGAGATGGGAAATCCTGTGTGTAGTTGGCACTACGAAAACCAGGAGGATTCGGATTATCCTTCTTTTCTCTGCTCTTTGAATTGGGCATGTTTATTTGAGGCTTCTGTTCAGCTGCTTTCACAGCTCGGATGCGTCTTCGCTTCCGTGGAGCACCTTCTGGAAAACTAAAAGATGTCCCCTCCTCAACCAAATCCGAATCAGACTCGTCATCTGAGAGAGGAGCGAAAGGATTTGTATTGGCATCGGGTGGCGAAGCTTTCTTAAGCATTTCTGCAAAAGATTGCCTTGAACGTTGTTTCAGAGAACGTTCCAATTTTTCCCCGCGTTGTTTATACGCCGGGCACGACGAGAGAGCATGAGGAGGAGTTCCCTTGCAGAAAACGCATTTTAGTGTATTATCTGCACAGGGACCAGCCTCATGTTTCTCCCCGCAAGTTGAGCAGCGTGTCTTATTGCCGCAATGGGAGGCCGTATGCCCCATCTGCTGGCAGTTTTGGCAAATCATTACCCGGGGTACAAACAACCGCACAGGTAGCCGAAGTTTGTCCAGTTCTAAGAACTGAGGAAGGGCAGAGCCAGAAAAGGTTACCCGAAATGAGTCTGTGGGGGTAACTTTTTTCTTACCCTCGCTGTGCGATATTTTAACTAATTTTCGTACTTCCAGTATCTGAACTGGGGGGAGAAGAGGGTTCCTGAATCGGCCAACCGCCCGCTTCTCCAAAATTTCAGGGCACAGACTCGCCTCTGTGACCACTCCTACCACCTCCACATCACGAGCTGGAATATAAACGCGATATTCCAGTGTAAAATGCTGGGAGGAAGCAATCTCATTAGCCTGCTTCAGGTTAGAGACGACAACACGGAGTTTATTAAATTTTACTTTCGTGATCTCTGTCACGGCTGAAAATCGCTTCGTCAGATCAGTAGTGATTTGATACACATTCAAAGGTTTCATTTTAGGCTGAAAGAAGACAACCCATGGACCGACCGAGTCAACCGGATACGATCGCGGTCTGAATATTTTTTGTGCTTCCCCATCATCGGGCAAAGGCACTTTTTCAGCCAAACCGTCCATGTCGAAGAAACCTCTTCAACATGCACGATTTGCCTTACTCGTGGGAGCGTCGCACGCTCCCAAAAATTTAAATCACACACACACACACACACACACACACACACAAACAAAGAACACACAAATGAAACTCTAGTGGGATGAGGGACAGGAAAAAAAAAACTTAACTAAATTACTGTTCTGTTGCTGCTGCTGCTGCTGCTGCTGCTGACGCACCGTATGCGTGACCGTCACACTTCTATGCGGGGAGCGGGGAGCGGTGCGCTGAAACGATCGCCTTCGGGTGCACTCGCTCAACGCTGTCGGATGACCGTTGGCGGTGTAGTAGTGTATCGCTGGTTAGCGTCACCACGCGGAGATGAAGCGAAAATAAGCGGGAAGATAATTTGCCAGCAAGCACTGCTTGATTTTCCTATTTCACTGGAAAACCACACTGCCTTCTTAAGAAAAAAAGACTCACTTTTGCTCTACTCACTGAAGTGAGTATATTTTGAGAAAAAAAACTAGTTATTTCCAAGGATAGCACTCGAATAAATCTTCCAAATAACGGAGCGCTGGATCGAACGAACTTTCTTCTTTCGCTGAACGAAGTGGGGTGAGACTTTTTTATTGGTTTATTTCAAATTCCATCATCCGGTCCTGCTGCATGGTCTGACGCTATCACTAAACAATAGGAAAAAAAAATTTTTAATTTAAAAACAACCCTGAAAATAGTAGAAAAGCTGGCATTAACATATGCATTATGCATTAACATTTGTAAACATTTGTATCAAAGAGAAGTCTATTGTAAATGTGCACTTATCTAATGTTTCTAATTAGTATTTTATTTAAATAAATATTCTTGAAATAACAGTAGAAACGTAGGTGAATGTAAACGGATGTTTGTTGATTCAACCGTTTTCATTTGCTGTTTCAAACAGCAATGCACTTTGAATCATACTCATTTGTTTGAAACAAACCATAACAAATTGACGAATTTGTTTGAAACAAACCATAAGCGTTGGTAGAATCAACCAACATATCTGTTTGTTTTTGTAGCTGTCATAATAAAACAACCAACATTATGGTTAATTCAACCGGATGTCAGTTGAACTTAACTGCATAATTCCAAAAACAATTACTCAAAATTTTGGTTTGTTTTAACCACCGTAGGTAGTCAAATCAAACTAATGTGATATTTTTGCCCAATTCAACGAAAAATTCGGGTTAAATGAAACTAGAATATGTTTGAGTTTACCAATCTTTTTTCTCAGTGTATAGTATTCTCACATCCACGCTCATTCGAGCTTACTCAATGTTGAGTAAATTTTACTAAATTTTATAAATATATATAAAACGTTAAATCTCGAGTAATTCATGTTGAGGGCCTAAAAGCCATTTGTAAACAATGACTTTAAATGTCGATTTATCTTGAATCTTAAATCACTCTCGTGAAATGAAAGCAGCATCTGGTAAAAGAATGTTAGTTCTACCATATGGAGTAGCTGCATATAGTAGGATTCTTGTGATTCATGAAAGATCAACATTTAAAGGCATTGTTTACAAATGGCTTTTAGGCCCTAATCATGAATTACTCGAGAAATGCTGAGTAATTATCAGGGATGCCAGATATTTTTTTCAAATATCTGTGATGGAAATTTGAAATGTCTGGGAATGTCTATAAAAGTCTGTATTTTTTTTTACAAAATTAGACTTCTTTCAACGAGTAGACGTAATAAGAGAACGAGTTTTGTCATTTTCGCTATATGTGTGATTATGTAAACGTTTCTGCATCTTTTTCTTGGATTGTATGGACTAGGATTGTAGTTTCCTCCTGAACAACCTTACCCTCCAAAAACATTTGGTAAGTTTTTTTCTGAACATAGTTACTTTCTAAACTTCTCATAAGTCCCAACCTAAACTACGAGGAAAATTTCCGCTAAACTTTGCTAGCGTACTCTCCAAAATTTCTTGGAAGATCTTCTTAAAGTTATAAGAAGTTTCTTCCTGAAGTTAAGGGAAGTTCTTTTCTGAACTGCCAAGATGTTCTCTTCTGAACCTCAGGGGAGCATTCTCCTGAATTTCTGAGAAGTTCCTGCTTGAACTACTAGAAAGATCCCCCTATACTTCTGGATAGTTTCTTCCTGATTTTATCAAAAGTATCTACCTGAACACTTGGGATTTTCTGAACTTCGAGAAGTTCTCATTCTGAAATGCTGGAATGTTCGATTCGAAACTTTAGGGACGCTCTCTAGCACTTCTGGGTAGTTACAACTAAACTTTTGGTCTCTTCGGAACTTATGTACTTCTGAGGAGTTCTTTACTGATTTTTTGAAAAAAAAAACCTTCTTGATCCTACAGGTCTTCTTGAGCTTATTCTTTCCAAACTTCTGATTGGTCCCATACTGAACTGCGAGGAAATTTTTATTGAAACTTTGGGAAAGCCGTCTCCAAAATTTCTAGGAAAATTTGTTCTTGAAGTTTCTCCCTAGACTTCTGAACTTTTAAAAAGTTTTCTCCATAACTCTGAGGAAGTTTGTTCCGAAACTATTGGGAAATTTGTGCTCAAATTAGAAAGAATTACCCCTAATGCTCCTGGAAAGATTAATTCTGTTCTCTCCAAAGAATTTTGAGAAATATATATATTCTGAAATTTTGAAACGTTCTCCTCTGAGTATGCAAAATCTGCCTAGCACTTCCTGAGGAATTTTTTTCCTGATATTTTGAAAAATTAAAGGTAGTGCCCTTCCTGGTTAGTTCCCGTCTAAAATTTGGGGAAGTTTTTTTTTCTGAACTTCTTAGTAGTTCAATCTTAAATTTCATGGATGAAATCCAAAACCTCTGAAAAGTTCCTAACTTCAAAGAAGTCCTCTTTCCTTCACTTCGTCCTGAAGCTCTGATAAGTCCTCTCCTGGTACTTGGGGAAGTTCTGCCCTGAAATTCTGAAAAGTATGGTCTTGAACTTCAGTAATGTTCGGTCCTGAATTTTTGAAGGTTCTTTTTGCTGGGAATGCATGATTCCAGTACTTCTGAGAAGTTTCAACCTGAAGTTATTTTGTTAAGGAAGTCTCTTCCTTGGGAATAATCTTCCCGAAGCTCTGATAAGTCGTCTTCTGAACTTTCCAGGATGTACCCTAAGTTGTGGGTATTTTCTTTCTATACTGCTAGGAATCTAGAACTAATTCAGGGATATATTTCTAAATCTCTAGCAAATATATACTGAAATTATGCATTTAGTAGTACTTTGAAAAATTCAGAGTTTTAAGATTTATTTCAATAGCTCAGAACTTTTACTGTTGTTATGTCCCCCGAGTGGCAACCGACTGGGCTTTAGAGGAAATATTCAGCAACCCCTTGTTACGGTAAGTTAAATATGAAATATGATTTGTATTGTTGTGAACCTTGATTTTCGTTGTGACTTAGTGGCCAAGGACCAATATTACCAACGCTTTGACAATCATTTTTCGCATGGGATAGAACACTACCATAAGTAGGGACTCCATGTTACCTGCACAAAGGGCCTATACGATACTTATCTGCGGACCCATTGTGTCTCCACCGCTTTCATTTCTTCAAGGATTTCTACTTTAAATGATACCTACGATATTTAAAAAAAAATCAACAAAGCTTTTTGTCGTATCTACAATACTGTTAAGATCCTTGTACGTTTTAAATTTGAAATTTAAAACAAATTAAATGTCTGTAAAAGTCTGAAACATAACTAAAATGTCTGCTAAATGTCTGCATCGTTGGAAAAGTCTGCAAAAAAAATGAAAAGTCTGCAAATTTACAGACATGTCTGTAAATATGGCTGTAGTATATCTAGATTTAATTATAGCAATAGTGTTACCAACAATCATTATCTATTGTCAGTACTATTGATTGCTCCGTAAATATAAAATTATAGCAAGTAGGTTGCTCAACAGAAGCTTACTTCCGTTCGGTCTCTTCCTTGACTGATCGTCAACCAGTGCAGACGCACATTACCGTTTCTTAGAATAATAAAAAGTTAATTAATTAGTGTATCTCAGTGCATCAAAACTTCCTTTGACAAATACTGCCTCCGAACATTTCATATTGGCGACGAGGATAAAAATGTGGTTAGTAGTGAAAATTGTGAAGTGTAACACGTTGTCGGTGAGTATAACCTCAAAAGTGATCAGTCATCATGTCGAATGGTGGTGATGGAAGCAGTGGTGTTAAGCAGGAGTCGAGTGGCATAGTTCCCGTCGTTCGTGCTGGCATGTTTGGCCAAATCGAGCAATACGTCGTAGGAGAAAACTTCGAAGAGTACATAAACCGATTGGAGATGTTCTTCCTAGCGAATGAGACGCAAGAAAATCGAAAAGTCCCCGAGTTGGTGACAGTCGCCGGTCCCAGTCTTTACACGATCGCAACAAGATTGTGTGCCCCAAACGATCCACGGACGAAGTCATACACCGATTTAGTTAAACTGTTAAAGGAACACTTGGGCCCTACAACGAATGTCGTGACGGAGCGCTACAAATTTCGAAAATGTGAGCAGCTTGCGTTCCAAAGCATTACAGATCTTATAATAAGTCTGAAAGCCACCGCCTAAACATGTGAGTTTGAAGAATTTCTGTCGGATGCCCTAAGAGACCAGTTCGCCGCTGGCATACGGGATCAAAGTCTCCGGAAAAAGTTGTTAACGGAACCGGAATTAACCTTCGATAAAGCATGTGCACTTGCTCGAAGTTGGGAGGCAGCTCTTAGTCAAAACAAAGAGATGTCAAACCAAATGCAGCAGAAAATCGGTTCATTCCGAAAGGAGGTTAACGTACACCCGAAATCAAACATTAAGCGAAGTTAACCAGAAAAGGAAGAGAGGAAACCAAATGACCCAAATAAACAACAGTCAAAACCATGCTTCAGATGCAGTCGTCTACATGACCCGAACACATGCCCAGCGCGGAAGTGGACGTGTTATTCATGTGGAAAGGAAGGTCACGTGTTAACATGCTGTCGTACGAAATATAAACCAACTAAAAGCTAAGGAGGAAAATATCGTGTCGCTGAGATGTCCGAAGCTGTGGAAGCCCTACGTCTGAACATGTTCGGTAGTCCTACCGAGCTTGCAGAGTCGAATTTGTCGGTAGCTGAAGCCGATTCAATAGTGGAAAAACATCAACAGTCGATTGTCAGTCTAGCAATCCTGGAGCATTCAGTCAGTAGTCGCCCTCCCGGATCGTTGAATAAGATGGATTCGCCAGAGTTCGTGTCGCTGGAAATGGTCGTCGAATTGAATTTGAAGCTGATTGTGGAGCTTGTCGCAGCGTAATATCTGTTGATACGTATCGAAAGTTCTTTCCCAATAATAAGCTCAAAGGTACTCTATTAGAATTCGTTTCCGTTTCAGGCCAACGAATCGAACCGCTAGGTACGCTTCAGGTTAGTGTGACTGCGCCGTCTGGAGTACAGGGCCGACTAGAGTTCGTGGTGATCCAAACCGACAAAGAAGTTGCTCCGTTATTTGGGCGTGACGGTCTTGATCTGGTTTTTCCCGACTGGAGAAGAATATTTTCTGTCAAGTCTGTTGGTAAGTGTGAACCATCATTTGAGTCAGAACTTAAAACGCGTTTTCCAAAGGTAGTTAGTGAGTTCGCGAATAGCGTTATAACCGGGTTCACCGCGGAGATAATTTTGAAACCAGATACCAGTCCCGTTTTTCATAAGCCGTATTCAGTTCCATTCCTAGAATTAGAAAGGTTAGTGCAGGATAAAATTTTAGTCCCAGTAAAATCGTCGCTGTGGGAAAATCCGATCGTAGTAGTACCCAAACGAGATGGTTCAGTTAGAATTTGTCTAGACGGTAAGGCAGCGTTGAATCGCTACACTACCGTCGAACACTACCCTTTGCCAAGAATCGACGACATTTTAGCACAACTTGCCACCTGGAAAGTATTTTGCAAAATTGACTTGTCAGGAGCTTATTTACAAGTGCAATTGTCCGAGTCGTCTCAAGCGTTGTGCACGATTAATACCCATCGTGGGCTTTTTCGATACACGCGCATGCCATTTGGCATAACATCTACTCCGGCAGTTTTCCAATCAATCATTGATCGAATCCTGCACGATTCCCCAGACATTGCCTACATAGACGACATTATTGTTGGTGGTACAACGCGTGATGAATGTCGTCGTAACTTATTTATGGTCCTTGAGAAATTGAATAACCATAATTCGATAATTACTGTTCTCAAATCAAGCTTCTTTAAAAGCGAAATCGATTATGTCGGTTATACCATAACGTCCGATGGTATCCGTCCTAGTGAGTCGAAAATGAAAGCTCTTCTTGACGCTCCTCCCCCACAAAACGTGAATCAGCTCCAAGCATACCTTGGATTGCTGAAGTATTATCATAGGTTTCTTCCTAACCTGTCGATTCATCTTCGCCCGTTATATAATTTATTGGAAAAAAATCGCAGATTTCTGTGGTCGCCTGAGTGCCAGGATGCGTTTGAAAGAACGAAGAAGTTACACCCCCGCACAGAACAATTATGCAGAGGTTCATAAGGAAGCACTTGCAGTGATTTTCGGAATAACTAAATTCCATAAGTACCTGTATGGTGCAAAATTTAAATTAATTGCTGATAATACAGGTTTTAAAGAAATTTTCAACCCGTCCAAGGGCACATCCGCCATTGCTGCTGCTAGATTGCAACGGTGGGTGCTGAAACTGGCCGGTTACAATTATACAATCGAGCACCGTCCAGGAAAATTTATGAATCACGCAGATGCACTTTCCCGACTACCTTTACCTTGTCTCACAGATGTAGAGCATGTTGAGCTTGGTTTAAAAAGTTTGTCCCCGAGTGGCTTTGAAGTAGTCAATCTTGACGTCGTCCGAAGTCATCAAAAAGCTGACACCATGTTGTTCAAAATTTTTGAATTTGTGTCACATGGTTGGCCTAAAAGTGTTGATAAGTCGTTTAAAGCATATTTTCAAGTCCGATACCACCTAGGTATTGATAAAGAAGTATTATACTTCAACGATAGAGTTGTTGTTCCGGCAAGTCTAAAGCTTGTCGTAATAGAGCAGTTGCATTCAAATCACGACGGAGTTGTAAGGATGAAAATGTCAGGTCGAATGTTTGTCTGGTGGAAAAATTTCGACCAGGATATAAATGAATATGTCCAAAATTGCCAAGTTTGTCAAAAGCGACAACCTGTCACAAAGGAAGTTGTTGAAACGAAATGGCCAAAATGTGAGCATCCATTTCAAAGACTTCACATGGACCAATTTTACTTTGAAGGTCACACCCTATTGATAATCATTGACAGCTATTCTAAGTACATAGATTTCCAAATAAATAAAGGTTTAAATAGCCTACAGTTGACAGAACAGCTGGAATCGTTCTTTGCATGTTTCGGAATTGCACAAGAAATCGTGACCGATAACGGGCCCCCCTTCAACTCATAGTTTTTCATAAGATTTTTGGAAATAAATGGAGTCAAAGTCTCGAAATCTCCACCTTACCACCCCCACTCGAACGGGTTGGCCGAGAGAAGAGGAAGGACTGTAAAGGATGTGCTTAAGAAGTACTTACTTGACGATAAGCAACAGTCACTGTCGATTGGTAGAAAGATTAATCGTTTTCTAATTAACTACCGTAATACTCCTTCTACATTTATGGTTAATACGCCGTCTCCCATGATATTTGCATATACGCCACGTACGCTAACGAACATGATAAATCCACGGAAAGTCGAACTTGAACCCGTACAATCCAAATCTAACGTAAGAGTAAACGATAAAATTAATCAATCCCCACCGGAAATTAAAAGTACTTACCGGGTTGATGATAAGGTATTGTACCGAAATCACTTTAAGGAACTAGTTCGTTGGATTCCCGCGGTACTTAATCAACGTAGAAGGAAATGTTCGTATGGTTCACTTGAATCAAATCCGAATATCAGACTTGTCAGATGTATTCCATCCTACTTTACCGATTGCCCAGCCAGTACAACAACGAATCGAGCAAAACACCGAATCCAGCAATCAAGTCGTAAAGCCACCTGAAGGTTCGCCCGAAAACCAACCTGAACCAGCTGTTGAAGGCTCGAAGCAAGCGGGCAAGAAAAAGAAAAAGCAAACAAACGTCGACGAAGTGAATCGAAGTCACTGAAGGTGCGGCGCTCCAGTCGCTTAAAATGACAACCGAAGTTGAAGTACTCGAAATAGAGGTTGAAGTATTGATTAAATTTCGTTTCGATGTCGATTTCAATCAATACACACTTAATCACAGCTTGCCTGTTCAGTAATTTGTTTTACAGATTTTGCAGCGTAAAACACATATAATACTGAACAATCGGCTTTTCATAAACAAAAATACATTTGTTCAGTGAACTCCAAAGAAAGAGTACTGAATTTTCGGTAAAATAAATGTTTTACGAGACATCACAAAGTTTCAGTTAAAAATAATACCGAAATTTCAGTATTTTTGTGTTGTACTGAACTTCAGTTGAGAAAAAAAACCCAAATTACTGAACACATCAGTTCTCTGAAAACCATGACTTGTAATACTTTTGCGTTGATTTGTGATGTGCATTAAATGTAACATGTGCAAAATGGATTCAATCATCGAACAACGTATGGAAATCGATGTTGAGTATCAGGAATTATTTTGTAAGTAAACTTTTTCATTGAATTTTGTAGTTTGTTTTAGCTTTAATAAACTGAACAAAATATAGCGGACACGTCATAATTGGCTTCTTTTGCTGGCATTTTACAATTTCGTTATTTTTTCAGCACGAGGAACTATTCCCAACCATAAAAACCCATACCAACATAGAGTTAGTCTATGCCCATACTCCATATGAATGGAAATTTTCCAGAGGATAACTCTGAGGCAGCTATTTCGTGGTTTTTTTTTTTCCTCAGAAGTTATCATCAACCATAAAGTACTGCACGCAAGAAACAAAATAAATAAAACTAAAAAATGTCCTTGCCTCCTTGAAAACTTATTTTATTTTCAATCAATCAAAAACAAAAACAACCGACTTTACCAAAGGTAAAAGGGAATACCGAAAAACTCAGCAAACCGAAGGTAAACAAAGAAATTACCGAAAAATTCAGTAGTCGTGTTTGACAGTTGACGATTTGTACTTCTACGGAGTTTTCAGCAAAGCAAAATACTGCTCGGTTGATTACTGAATTCTCAGCTGTTTGAAAACCCAGTAAAATTTAACCGACTTCGGTAATTAAAACTCTGTGTGTAGGATCAATTCACCTATAAGTTTGTGCAGCTTAACTTTAGTCGATAGGTATTGCAATCATTAGCATTGAAAATTACTTTTGTTGGTGAACAGAATTTAAAACCAGGAGAGTTGTAGTATATCTAGATTTAATTATAGCAATAGTGTTACCAACAATCATTATCTATTGTCAGAACTATTGATTGCTCCGTAACTATAAAATTATAGCAAGTAGGTTGCTCAACAGAAGCTTACTTCCGTTCGCTCTCTTCCTTGACTGATCGTCAACCAGTGCAGACGCACATTACCTTTTCTTTGAATAATAAATAGATAATTAATTAGTGTATCTCAGTGCATCAAAACTTCCTTTGACAATTACTGCCTCCGAACATTTCAATGGCATCCCTGGTAATCATGCTTTATGAATTTGATTTATTGTTTTAAAAAACGCAAGAAAACTGCGCCAAACTCAATTTTGAGATAGCTACATAAAGGGCGATACGGTCAAAATTTGGTCAATATCAACTTGACGTATTTATTTCAATTTTGCATTTAAAAAACCTGAACACCCCTCATTTTGAAGGTGTGTGTGTGTAGAATGTTACTCCTATTTTGATTTTGGAATTCGCTCTTCAGTTGTCAAAATGCCGTCCAAGCAAGAAGAGCAGCGTATCAAAATTTTGCTCGCGCATCGCGAAAATCCGAGCTACTCGCACGCAAAGTTGGCAAAATCGCTAAAAGTTGCCAAATCAACCGTTACAAATGTAACTAAAGTGTTCGGGGAACGTTTGTCGACAGCCAGGAAGTCTGGATCGGGGGGAAATCAAAAACAGGAAGCCGCTGAGACGACAAAGGGAGTTGCCGGTAGTTTCAAGCAAAACCCTAACCTATCTCTCCGAGATGCCGCAAATAAGCTGGGTGTATCGTCTACAACCGTGCATCGAGCCAAAAAACGAGCCGGACTATCGACTTACAAGAAGGTAGTGACTCCAAATCGCGATGATAAACAAAATACGACGGCCAAAGCGCGATCCCGGAGGCTGTACACGACGATGCTGACGAAGTTTGACTGCGTGGTAATGGACGACGAAACCTACGTCAAAGCCGACTACAAGCAGCTTCCGGGACAGGAGTTTTATACGGCAAAAGGAAGGGGAAAGGTAGCAGATATTTTCAAGCACACGAAACTGTCAAAGTTCGCAAAGAAATATCTGGTTTGGCAAGCCATCTGTACCTGTGGCTTGAAAAGCAGCATTTTCATAGCTTCCGGGACTGTCAACCAAGAAATTTACGTGAAAGAGTGTTTGAATAAGCGTCTGCTGCCTTTCCTGAAGAAACACGGTTGTTCCGTACTGTTTTGGCCGGATTTGGCATCTTGCTATTACGGTAAAAAGGCCATGGAGTGGTACGCCGCCAACAACGTGCAGGTGATTCCCGAGGACAAGAACCCTCCCAACACGCCAGAGCTCCGCCCAATTGAGAAATACTGGGCTATTGTCAAGCGAAACCTAAAGAAGACCAAAAAAACTGCTAAGGACGAGCAGCAGTTCAAGGCAAACTGGCTTTCTGCGGCAAAGAAGGTGGACAAGGTGGCTGTACAAAATCTGATGGCAGGGGTCAAGCGTAAGGCCCGGCAATTCGGATTTGGAATAGCGGAAGCCTAACTGAATATTTTTCCTGAATTTATTACTAATTGAACTTGAAAAAGAAATTTAATTTGATTTTTTAAATAAACGATTTCACCGATTTACACGCGTTTTCCCTTGACCAAATTTTGACCGTATCACCCTTTATTATTTTTTTCAATAATTTAAAATGGGTCGGATAACGTCGCTCTCAATTAGCACATCGGAAGTAAATTTAAAATCTAAATCGTATTCGAAAATTAATAATCAGTGGCGACATGGAGCAAATAGCAGCCACTGTAGATGTGGGAGGTATCTTAAAAAAAACTAAGGTGTTGTATCTTGACAGGGATTTGTTGATTCATAATAGTATATTACATTACAGATAAACCAAACATTTTCGAAACTGGCGTATGAATTGAGACCAGACTATAAAATGTTTATTGGCAAAATACCTTATATACCTACAATGCGAATGAATTGATTGGTGTTAAAAATGATAAGCGTGCATTTCATCACCCGGCGTTATATACTTTAGGCACTTTAGGAGCTTAGACGATTTTGTGCAAATTTAATATTCTTTTGTCTACTGAAAGCGCGTGCATTTTTCGAAGTCCATTGCCTTTTGCCTCAACGCTTTCCTTCCCAGAAGGTTTTTAGTAGTTTTGTGATGCAAAACTTGCTTTTTTGGAAGAAGTACTTGAACAATTCAAGCAAAACAATGCATTAGGTCCTAAGTAACATTGAGAGATTCTCTTCGTCGACTTTTTCTTTGGTTAATAGCTTGTCTATTAAAAGATTTGCTGATGTTTTCAACGTATTGAATCCCTTATCACACTTTATACTACCGTACTGTATAGTGAAAATAGTTAAACATGTTTTTACATAGCCGTAGAAACGCAAAGAGAAAGTCGACAAAGAGAGTCTCTCAATGTTACTTAGGACCTAAAGGATTGTTTTGCTTGAATTGTTGTTACGTCGTTGTTGGTAATCGAGTTCATTGAAAAACGTTTGTTTTAAACCCAAAAGTATCTCATTGTTTTTCAATAGTTAGTTGAATTCTAAAGAACACATATGAACAGACCAAATGAGCCGGAGAAATCGCTGAAACGAAAACTGATGATTAAATTGTACATTGACATCCAACACTCATTGGCCAGTAATGGTACTATGGAAGAAATCTGTTTACAACAATCCCTCAAGTGATCATTGGAAGCAGCTTTAATCCGAGAGCTGGAAAGTGATAGCTCTACTGCTGATCCAGAAACCCATTTCCGAATGTCTGGAGAGTCTCGCCCATTCCGAAGTTACTTCCACATACAATAAGCCCCACATCACCGACATCATTTGGATAAGCGCACCGCAACACACTTCCAGACTTGTAAATGTTAAATTTCCAAACCTGGCACGCACTTGGTATTATTTAAAAATAAGGTTATTGTTATATAGTTATAGTTATAGTTAAAGAAATAGAGTTATAGAGTTATAGTCAGATACATCTCACCCATGGCCGCTTCCTTAATTACACTCGCATGTTTATTCGTAAACATGAAAATTCTCGACGTTGATTCGTAATTAGCTTCATGCACTCGTGACGAAATAAGCGCAAAAATTTACGTTGACAAACCGCCCGATAGATATGCAACCTACACAACTACGTGGTGAACGCATCTGAAATTATGTGGCAGCTTTTCACGCATGCGCATTGTCTTCGTTTGCTGCTTCTGACAATCAAATGACCGTTTTCTACATGCACTGGTCTTCTTTTGACGTAGGACTACGTAGGACTAGGTTCATTTCTATACTGGGGCGCCGTTCTAAAATTGCTGAAATCGACCGCGTTACGGGTCGTTTTGGAGATTTTGAGCGATAATAACTAAGTCATTGCATAAACGATTTTCATATCGTTTGCACCAATCGATTGGAAATAATTCTACGTATCAGTTTTAGTAATCAAGTTAATTGATTTTTAACATTAACTTATTAAAAATAACGTAAATGTAAGGTGATGTCTTATAATTTCGATTCACAGAGTAAATTAACCAAATTTCCTAGCACAGTTTTCAAATCTAAGCAAGAGACGTCTCCCATCGCCTTCTTCTTCTTATTCTTTGTTCTCGAGAGGTAGATTCTGTTTCACGCTAGTGTTTGGCGAAACATCTGATTCCCTTCCCCTTTTAATGAATTTGATTCACATTGCTTTAGCTGTTACCCCCTTTTGTTCATGCAATGGTACCCGATGCCATGATAAAAGGCACATTTCCGAACAAATGCCTCATTCGTTCGGCAGCATTGGAGCTGTGCGGATCTCCCGATGGGCGATGCAGCACCCAGCAGCATCGCTCGGTGCCCAGCATTGGCAGCAGTAGCCGGCGGTACCCAGGAATGCTCAGCTGGTCGCGGCAAGCAGCTGGCGGTCGGTACCCAGCGCTGCTACACGAACAATGTTGGTGAACTGGCTTGGCTAGAAAAGCCCCCTGCCCTCGACAATTGCTTGTGCAATGATGTTCACTGTTCACACACTAATTTTGAGCTTTGTTTAATCTTTTATGTGTTTTAGGTGTTAGGTGTGTGTTGTGTTATAATTATTTTTTCAGTTCAGCCCTTGGGGCATTGGTAGTTTTAAAATTTGATAACCTACCTAATCTATAACTAAAACTACAATTTGAAGATGCTAGGGGTGGGGAACCAGATTCCGAATGATCTGGTGATCCGATGTCAGGCAGCGTGCCCTGTACCGATTGATAGACTCACTAAAGCGATCATCGAGCATTTTTATCTCGGCCAGACGGTGGACCTCAGATGTTCTTGTCCTCGGAGGGGTGTTCAGGATCATCCTGAGGAACTTATTTTGAATACGCTGAAGCTTCAGGTGATGTGTTTTAGCGCAACTCTCCCAGATTGGCATGCCGTATTCGATGACTGGAAGTATGATTTACTTGTAGACAGCAAGCTTGTTTTTCAGGGATAATGTAGACCTTCTGTTGATCAATGGGTACAGTAGCTTCAACAGAACGCTACATTTTGTGACAGTTTTGTCAACCTGTTCCCTGAAAATAAGCTTGCTGTCTATTGTAACGCCAAGATAGACAGCTGATTTGGCCCATTCCACCGTTGTGTTGTTTAGGTTTATTTTACAATCCTCAGGTGGAACAAGTTTGGGAGAGTTGGAGTGTAGAAATAGGATGACCTGGGTCTTCGCCGCATTGATACAGATCTTCCAATCGATGAAGTATTCAGACAGAACATTCAGGCTTCGCTGCAGTTTCGCTGTAAGCGCTCTTATTACCCTACCATTGTGGACGACTGCGGTATCATCGGCGAACAACGACAGAGATCCATTTTCAGGGAGCGGGGATATGACCGAGGTGAACAGGTGAACAGAAGTGGACCTAGTATGCTTCCCTGCGGAACACCGGCGGAAATCTCCTGTGCATCGGAAACTGCACCTTGCAGCGAAACATGGAATGTCCTGTCCGTCAGATAATTTTTAATTATCTTCACCAGAAAAATGGGAAGATTGTATCGATGCCGCTTGTACACCAAGCCATCGTGCCACACGTTATCAAAGGCCTTCTCGATGAAGTGCCATGGCAGATGATTTTGAAACAGACCTGTTCCGTCTGAGGATGTTAATGACTCGGTTAAGTTGGTGAACTGTCGACCGACCACGTCGGAAGCCAAATTGTTCGTCGAGCAAGATGTTCAGCTCGTCGGCGGATGAAAGAAGCCGACGGTAGATCGCTTTCTCAAATAGCTTGGATAATCCTGAGAGAAGGCTGATGGGCCTATAGCTCTTGGAACATGAAGGATCTTTCCCAGGTTTCTGGATGGGGATGACTTTGGCTGACTTCCAACACGTGGAGAAGAAGCCAAGTCGGAGGCAATGATTGAAAACAATCGCCAGATGGTTATAGAACTGGGGGCTCAGTTGCTTGAGCTCCAAGCTCAAGATGTTATCGAAACCTGGGACCTTCATGTTCTTTGACCATTTGATATAAGCCAACAATTCGTCAGCTGAGATCTCCAACTTCTCTGAGATTATGGGAACTGACGAAGTGTTGACTTATCTCAGCAGCCTTTTCTGCAGGAGTTATCAATCAATCCTTAGAGTCACTGCTGTCTAATGGGATCAACGGTGGAATGGGCCTTAGCTTAGTTTTTAAAATTTTGGTCAACTTCCAGAACGGCTTTGCACAATCTGGGAGAGAGCGGATCTTGTCGGCAAGATTGTCATTCTTAAGGTCCACCATTCTGGCCTTATTAATTTTTGTCAGTCGATTGCAGTGACGTTTGAGCGTTGGCAAACCAGTTCGCTGGTATTGCCTTCGAATGGCGTTGCGCAACTGAATAAGTTCTTTAGTGGGTCTATCAATCGGTACAGAGTCACTCACCTGATCAATCACCGGTACATGTTGCTCCCGGGCCTGGGAGATCGCTTGCTCGATGCAGCTGCCGTTCGATGTCATCAACCGAATCGAGGTGCATGTCGAAATCGATATTGTCGTCAACGTGTTGTCGGAACCTCTCCCAACTGGCGCGATGGTAGTTCCGTCTGGTGATACGATGCCGGTTGACCGAGGAGCCAACTTCGGCCACCACCGGATAGTGGTCCGAGCTGAGCTCCTGGTGTACGATCGGCTGGGCGATGTTGTTCCCCATGTTGGTGAGGAAGATGTCGATTGTCGAATGGACCCCGGATCGGCACAACCGGGTGGGAGTAGGACGGTGTAATGCCCAGGCCCAGGACGGTGTAATGTCCCTCTTCCAGGTCTTCCTGTAGAAAAATTCCGTTCCGATTCCGCCGGGTGTTCTCCCAGGTTTCATGTGTCGCATTCATGTCGCTGGCGATGATGAACTGCCCTTGCCTCCGAGTTAGCTTACGGATGTCGTTTCGTAGGGCCGTTGTTGTTCCGTTGTTGATACTGGCTTGCTTGGGACAATAGGCCGCGATGATGGTGATTGGGCCGACAGCAGTTTCGACCTCGACTCCGATGGCTTCGATGGACTGCAGCTGAAGGCTCGGCAGATGGTAGTTGATGTTGTAGCGCAGGGCTACTAAAACTAATAACAGATGGTTTGATGAGTCTTTAGACTGAACAAAATATAGTAAATATTTAATTCTTTTACAATTCCTCCACATTAATGCTATTACAATTCCTCCACATCAACAAGCAGTCCTACGTCGACTTTGCAGATATGTCACTGACATATCTCACCTTTTCGTTTTTTTCACTCCACACTGCCAATATCAAATCCCCGCTATAAGGTGACTCTATAACGAACTTCAAAACTGCAAATAATTATCGATTCACTCGCGACAGAGCGGACAAACACTCAAACTTAATTATTTATGTCCGAATTTCACAATACTACCAACAATCAATATGCAACTAGCGATTTGAAATTGGTTCACTGTTGTAGAACCCCTTGTTCCGAATTACACCTTGAAGCCAGCACCTTGCTGTACATATTTGCGCCTTTGTTTTGATTTGCTGTGCTATTTTGACAGAATACCATTACTAAACAAAACTCAGCTGATGTAACTCATCTTCCGGGTGCGGGGCGTAGCACAAAACCAAAAAATGTGGAAATACTACCGAAGATAAATTCATATCTGGCACCACTTACACGAATCGATTGTTTGTTTTTGTTTCCCTCTCGCTTACACAAATGTAATTCAGACAATGCATATGTGAGCATGTATTAAACGTCTGAACCGTGCATGGTTGCCAATAAGCATAAATTTTCGATTGTAGTTTGTGAAAACACAAAAACACCTTCTGCCACCCCAGAAACACATTCGTACACGATCAACACAAACACAACGTGGCAGAGTTACTCACCCTCTGACCGACACTCACACATTTCGGGTGGGAATCGATTGTATTCACTACGTTATTTAATGATTTCACTGTTTTCTATATAATTACGAATTATTGTTTGATTTTAGTTCGCGAAAACGACGCAGCAAAAACAAAACACGTCAGTTTAGAAGCACGGCTTGCTGCGATCTCCGAACAACGAGATTATATAATGAACCACATAAAGTCCTTCCCTTCATATACCTCGCACTATAGTCGTGAAAAAACTTCACGCTTGTATCTAAGCAGTGATTTAAACGTGATGAAGATGTACAATTTGTACAAAACAAAATGTTGTAAGGATAACTTGCATCCGGTACACTTCAATACATATCGATTGTTGTTCCGCTCTTTGAAGGTGGCCTTCAGAAAACCTAAGGCAGATACCTGTTGCCTGTGCGACAAACTAGTTGTCCAATTGAAGCAAGCTGAAACAAGCGCCATGAAGGAAGTGATTCATCGCACACGCGATGACCACCATGCAGTGGCTCAGGCAGCATACACGAGTAAGAAGGTTGATGTTTTAGCTGCAAAAACTAATATTGAAGTTAGGACGGTTTCATTCGATCTTCAAAAATGCCTGCCTACACCACATTTACTATGTGGCACGGCATTTTGTAAAAGACAGTTATATACGCTGAATCTCACAGCTTCTGAGAAGGGTCTATGAAAAATGCACATGATATCTTCAAAAAATTGTATCTCGGAAACGGTTTGTCCGATTGGTTTGGTGTCTTGGGCGAAGTTTTAGACAATTGCTGATGCTATATGGAAAAAATATGCACGGTAAAAAAAATTGGGTTTTTGTGTTTTGTATAGATTTTTCCTTAAAAGTTACATGTCAATAATTTTTTAATTATTCTTATGTTATAGCTGACTGAAAATGCTATCTAGTGCACAATGGGTTGTTTGGGAGAAAAATAGGTTACAATGAAAAAACATTTAAAAAAAAATTGCAATTTTCAAAAAAGTTATTAAGAAAAGTCAAAAAAGTTTGTCACCCTAATTTTATGAAAGAACATCAAATTTGCAAGCAAAAAATAAACTTCGGTAACATTTTTCTAAGATGCACCGTTTAGAAGATATTACTGATTTAATATTGATTTTTTGATAACTTAATAAGTTTTGGTCCTTTTCGGATGTACTCCGCATTTTTCCAGTTTCAAAAGTATTTTTTTCGGAAAGATTGGAAAATTTTAAGTTTAAATGACACTGACAGCTTAGAGATTCGAGTGAAATTCTCTGCCTTAAAAGTATTTTGAAAAACAAGTTACAAAATCCCACTATCAGGAACAATGATTTCTTCCAGTTATTTTTGGTGTATTGTGTTGAAAATGTGCATTCAACTCTTGCATATCGCCTAACAATTTAATCCATTTAAACTGGATGTGTTTATACTGTGCATATTTTCTCTCTATTGCCGAACATCGCCACAGACATCAAACCGATGAGACAACTCGATTTCGAGATACACCTTTTTGAGAACTGCAAATGCAAGTTCCTCAATTGGCAAGATTCAAAAGAGCGAATTAAGCTTATTTTTCAGGGATGGTGATTGTGCGCAATAAAAAATAACATTATATGTTGGATATCATCAGTTTATTTTTATTCCTGTATTTTTATAAAATTATTGTCTACACAACTTTCTTAACAATATCGAATATTTTGGCATCATTGTCAGGACAGTTTGAATAAAGCTTTGCCTTTATTGTATTTTCTGATAGAGGAAGAAATGAGTGGAATTTTTGAGTTCCTTGAATTGTTTTTGCATTATTATATTGATTATTTAGCTGCAAAGACATATTTTCGTATTCTTCTGTAGTAGAATAACAAAATGACAACTTTGTAAGTTCTTCTTCTTTTCGTTTGTTTGCCCAATTAAACAACTCTCTTGCAGTCTTTATCGGGTGTTCGCGTTCTTTGGCTAAACTTGCTCTGGTAGCCATGCGTTTTATCGTACCTCCAATAGCATCGCATGGACCTTTTCCGTGTGATGTTGCGAAGAAATGCCATTCAGCGTCAATACCATACTTTGACTTAAATTTACAAGGGCTAGAAAAGTTTTTTCGGTTTTTATACTATGGAGCAGCACCATCTGACATAAAATAATTTTTTTTAATGTTTTTATTTTGATCAATTTGTAAAAAGTTTATCATTTTATCAATAAACAAATTAACAGCGACTGAATCATGTCTTAGTTCTTCAGAAATTATAATGAAGCTAAAATGTTTAATTTGCATATTTTCAGTATAATATATTACGAAAGGATGGATTGTGGCCTGTTGCACGTTCCAATGGTGTGATTGAACTTCATCCTGCAAAATGAAGCTGTAATTTTCAGAAAAGTCACAAATAGCTAAAAATTCACCATCTTGCAAGTTTTGTTTTGTAGTTTTCAAAAAAAATGGATTGTTCGGTTTTTACAAAATCATGCGGAATCAAACTTTCTAATTTTGAGCTGAAAAATGAAACAAACTCATCGGTTTGCTTTACAATAGTTTCTAAATCACATCTGTCAGTGGTAACCCATTGTTCGAATGAAAGCTTTTCAACAAAGTTTTCTTCCAGTTGTTTCAATAAACTGTCTTCTAAAACTGAGGTATCTGGGCAGTTTTTACATCTTCGTAGATGGCAATGAGTTGTCTTATTTTCGCAAAGTAATCTATTCGTTAATGTTTTTCGATCATTCAAGACATTGTATTTTTTTAAGCTATGTAGAATTAAATTGACATTTTCATGCGTAGTGCAAACGCAAACATTATGTGTTCCTGTGATAGTCAATAGTTTACATTGCCTTGGCCGGAGGCTTGCAAATAATAAAAACCCTATTTTTACATTGACGTACATTTCATTAAAGCGATTAAAAGCTTCTCTCAATGTCATCATTAACAATCTTTTCTGAACAGCTAATCTCTAATTTCCTGTCTTTACGCTAACAAAATATCTTTGGCCTGGCATTGCACGGCTTATGTCATCGTCCTCAAAAAAATTCAAAACCAGTTCTTTTGTTTCATTACTCAAAGCTTTTCCAGAGCTTGAACCTTGAGATGAATCAAATACATTATCTCTTTCCTTTCTTGCATCTGATGCCACATTTCTACTGGTTTTAAATTCGTCTACAATTTTTGTACTGACCATGATTTTGGTAACAATGATAAAATTGATAGTTTTTGTTGCCTTGTGGCTGAATTTAAAAATTTAATTTTCATATTTTCTATGACTTCATCAAACTCGTTTGCTTTTTCTGTTTTAGCGTCTAATTTAAAAAGATTTCTTCGTCCACCTTCGACGATTTCAGCGCACATTTTTTCAGGATAGTGAACATTTTTAACCTTACCTAAATCTATAGGCGAAACACGAATAGCTGCTATTCCTCGGTTAAATTATTCGACGTCTACAGGCATCGTGAAGTCTTCATTTGATTGAATTGTGCTTAGCGTTGACGCTGATGGTATCGTGACCAAACTTTCATAGCTTTGCGAATCAGGTACATCAGGTATGGTCTGAACAGTTGGCATCCTAGAGCCGCCGGCTACGCTTTGTTCTTCGTTTTGGGTGAGGTGAGCTCTTGAATCAATATGTAGACGGCAAGACGAACAAATACGAAAATCCTTGGTGTTCAGTGTGGACACCTTGGAAAATTCAATTGATTTTAGCTTTTGGATGATACCATCCGTGAGATATCACAGCTCTTTCGAACACTGAATGTCTTTGAATGGGCGAATACATCTTATTTTACTCATTTTGTAATCTGTAACATAGAAAATATTTTCCAATTGTTAGTTTTGTACGAAAATATCACAAAACATATAATTAAAATGTGTATTTAAAACTTACCTTTGCACCAAAACGTGTTACACTTTCCTTTACAATTATTATGTTATCAAACAACACTGGATCTCGTTCAAAAACACAGGATTATGAGCTGAAATTACTATAATCACTATGCTACTAGCAACCTTTCTGCATTTACTGTTTGGTAGATACTGGATGAATTCAGAACCGAGTCACACATTATTATACAGCTCCCGGGTAGAAATCATAGAATGCTGGGTAAAGACTGTTGGAAGATAGGTAGAGTTGAACGCTCCGGTATCGTCGAACCTTCAGGTACGAGTTTGGAGAGTTGGAGCGAGGTAGATTTGCTGGCGTAGGTATATTGTTATTGAAGAAGATTGTAAATTGTATATACCTGGAATGAATTAAGAGTGCGGCGGTTGTTGATTGAGGTATCGTTATGGCCAGCGTGGCCATGGTGGACTAGTTCCAACAAAGACCATGTCTTTAGACTGAACAAAATATAGTAAATATTTAATTCTTTTACAATTCCTCCACATTAATTCTATTACAATTCCTCCACATCAACAAGCAGTCCTACGTCGACTTTGCAGATATGTCACTGACATATCTCACCTTTTCGTTTTTTTTCACTCCACACTGCCAATATCAAATCCCCGCTATAAGGTGACTCTATAACTCTATAACAAAATCCCACTATCAGGAACAATGATTTCTTCCAGTTATTTTTGGTGTATTGTGTTGAAAATGTGCATTCAACTCTTGCATATCGCCTAACAATTTAATCCATTTAAACTGGATGTGTTTATACTGTGCATATTTTCTCTCTATTGCCGAACATCGCCACAGACATCAAACCGATGAGACAACTCGATTTCGAGATACACCTTTTTGAGAACTGCAAATGCAAGTTCCTCAATTGGCAAGATTCAAAAGAGCGAATTAAGCTTATTTTTCAGGGATGGTGATTGTGCGCAATAAAAATTCCACCGTTGTGTTGTTTAGGTTTATTTTACAATCCTCAGGTGGAACAAGTTTGGGAGAGTTGGAGTGTAGAAATAGGATGACCTGGGTCTTCGCCGCATTGATACAGATCTTCCAATCGATGAAGTATTCAGACAGAACATTCAGGCTTCGCTGCAGTTTCGCTGTAAGCGCTCTTATTACCCTACCATTGTGGACGACTGCGGTATCATCGGCGAACAACGACAGAGATCCATTTTCAGGGAGCGGGGATATGACCGAGGTGAACAGGTGAACAGAAGTGGACCTAGTATGCTTCCCTGCGGAACACCGGCGGAAATCTCCTGTGCATCGGAAACTGCACCTTGCAGCGAAACATGGAATGTCCTGTCCGTCAGATAATTTTTAATTATCTTCACCAGAAAAATGGGAAGATTGTATCGATGCCGCTTGTACACCAAGCCATCGTGCCACACGTTATCAAAGGCCTTCTCGATGAAGTGCCATGGCAGATGATTTTGAAACAGACCTGTTCCGTCTGAGGATGTTAATGACTCGGTTAAGTTGGTGAACTGTCGACCGACCACGTCGGAAGCCAAATTGTTCGTCGAGCAAGATGTTCAGCTCGTCGGCGGATGAAAGAAGCCGACGGTAGATCGCTTTCTCAAATAGCTTGGATAATCCTGAGAGAAGGCTGATGGGCCTATAGCTCTTGGAACATGAAGGATCTTTCCCAGGTTTCTGGATGGGGATGACTTTGGCTGACTTCCAACACGTGGAGAAGAAGCCAAGTCGGAGGCAATGATTGAAAACAATCGCCAGATGGTTATAGAACTGGGGGCTCAGTTGCTTGAGCTCCAAGCTCAAGATGTTATCGAAACCTGGGACCTTCATGTTCTTTGACCATTTGATATAAGCCAACAATTCGTCAGCTGAGATCTCCAACTTCTCTGAGATTATGGGAACTGACGAAGTGTTGACTTATCTCAGCAGCCTTTTCTGCAGGAGTTATCAATCAATCCTTAGAGTCACTGCTGTCTAATGGGATCAACGGTGGAATGGGCCTTAGCTTAGTTTTTAAAATTTTGGTCAACTTCCAGAACGGCTTTGCACAATCTGGGAGAGAGCGGATCTTGTCGGCAAGATTGTCATTCTTAAGGTCCACCATTCTGGCCTTATTAATTTTTGTCAGTCGATTGCAGTGACGTTTGAGCGTTGGCAAACCAGTTCGCTGGTATTGCCTTCGAATGGCGTTGCGCAACTGAATAAGTTCTTTAGTGGGTCTATCAATCGGTACAGAGTCACTCACCTGATCAATCACCGGTACATGTTGCTCCCGGGCCTGGGAGATCGCTTGCTCGATGCAGCTGCCGTTCGATGTCATCAACCGAATCGAGGTGCATGTCGAAATCGATATTGTCGTCAACGTGTTGTCGGAACCTCTCCCAACTGGCGCGATGGTAGTTCCGTCTGGTGATACGATGCCGGTTGACCGAGGAGCCAACTTCGGCCACCACCGGATAGTGGTCCGAGCTGAGCTCCTGGTGTACGATCGGCTGGGCGATGTTGTTCCCCATGTTGGTGAGGAAGATGTCGATTGTCGAATGGACCCCGGATCGGCACAACCGGGTGGGAGTAGGACGGTGTAATGCCCAGGCCCAGGACGGTGTAATGTCCCTCTTCCAGGTCTTCCTGTAGAAAAATTCCGTTCCGATTCCGCCGGGTGTTCTCCCAGGTTTCATGTGTCGCATTCATGTCGCTGGCGATGATGAACTGCCCTTGCCTCCGAGTTAGCTTACGGATGTCGTTTCGTAGGGCCGTTGTTGTTCCGTTGTTGATACTGGCTTGCTTGGGACAATAGGCCGCGATGATGGTGATTGGGCCGACAGCAGTTTCGACCTCGACTCCGATGGCTTCGATGGACTGCAGCTGAAGGCTCGGCAGATGGTAGTTGATGTTGTAGCGCAGGGCTACTAAAACTAATAACAGATGGTTTGATGAGTCTTTAGACTGAACAAAATATAGTAAATATTTAATTCTTTTACAATTCCTCCACATTAATGCTATTACAATTCCTCCACATCAACAAGCAGTCCTACGTCGACTTTGCAGATATGTCACTGACATATCTCACCTTTTCGTTTTTTTTCACTCCACACTGCCAATATCAAATCCCCGCTATAAGGTGACTCTATAACGAACTTCAAAACTGCAAATAATTATCGATTCACTCGCGACAGAGCGGACAAACACTCAAACTTAATTATTTATGTCCGAATTTCACAATACTACCAACAATCAATATGCAACTAGCGATTTGAAATTGGTTCACTGTTGTAGAACCCCTTGTTCCGAATTACACCTTGAAGCCAGCACCTTGCTGTACATATTTGCGCCTTTGTTTTGATTTGCTGTGCTATTTTGACAGAATACCATTACTAAACAAAACTCAGCTGATGTAACTCATCTTCCGGGTGCGGGGCGTAGCACAAAAACCAAAAAATGTGGAAATACTACCGAAGATAAATTCATATCTGGCACCACTTACACGAATCGATTGTTTGTTTTTGTTTCCCTCTCGCTTACACAAATGTAATTCAGACAATGCATATGTGAGCATGTATTAAACGTCTGAACCGTGCATGGTTGCCAATAAGCATAAATTTTCGATTGTAGTTTGTGAAAACACAAAAACACCTTCTGCCACCCCAGAAACACATTCGTACACGATCAACACAAACACAACGTGGCAGAGTTACTCACCCTCTGACCGACACTCACACATTTCGGGTGGGAATCGATTGTATTCACTACGTTATTTAATGATTTCACTGTTTTCTATATAATTACGAATTATTGTTTGATTTTAGTTCGCGAAAACGACGCAGCAAAAACAAAACACGTCAGTTTAGAAGCACGGCTTGCTGCGATCTCCGAACAACGAGATTATATAATGAACCACATAAAGTCCTTCCCTTCATATACCTCGCACTATAGTCGTGAAAAAACTTCACGCTTGTGTCTAAGCAGTGATTTAAACGTGATGAAGATGTACAATTTGTACAAAACAAAATGTTGTAAGGATAACTTGCATCCGGTACACTTCAATACATATCGATTGTTGTTCCGCTCTTTGAAGGTGGCCTTCAGAAAACCTAAGGCAGATACCTGTTGCCTGTGCGACAAACTAGTTGTCCAATTGAAGCAAGCTGAAACAAGCGCCATGAAGGAAGTGATTCATCGCACACGCGATGACCACCATGCAGTGGCTCAGGCAGCATACACGAGTAAGAAGGTTGATGTTTTAGCTGCAAAAACTAATATTGAAGTTAGGACGGTTTCATTCGATCTTCAAAATGCTCGCCTACACCACATTTACTATGTGGCACGGCATTTTGTAAAAGACAGTTATATACGCTGAATCTCACAGCTTCTGAGAAGGGTCTATGAAAAATGCACATGATATCTTCAAAAAATTGTATCTCGGAAACGGTTTGTCCGATTGGTTTGGTGTCTTGGGCGAAGTTTTAGACAATTGCTGATGCTATATGGAAAAAATATGCACGGTAAAAAAAATTGGGTTTTTGTGTTTTGTATAGATTTTTCCTTAAAAGTTACATGTCAATAATTTTTTAATTATTCTTATGTTATAGCTGACTGAAAATGCTATCTAGTGCACAATGGGTTGTTTGGGAGAAAAATAGGTTACAATGAAAAAACATTTAAAAAAAAATTGCAATTTTCAAAAAAGTTATTAAGAAAAGTCAAAAAAGTTTGTCACCCTAATTTTATGAAAGAACATCAAATTTGCAAGCAAAAAATAAACTTCGGTAACATTTTTCTAAGATGCACCGTTTAGAAGATATTACTGATTTAATATTGATTTTTTTGATAACTTAATAAGTTTTGGTCCTTTTCGGATGTACTCCGCATTTTTCCAGTTTCAAAAGTATTTTTTTCGGAAAGATTGGAAAATTTTAAGTTTAAATGACACTGACAGCTTAGAGATTCGAGTGAAATTCTCTGCCTTAAAAGTATTTTGAAAAACAAGTTACAAAATCCCACTATCAGGAACAATGATTTCTTCCAGTTATTTTTGGTGTATTGTGTTGAAAATGTGCATTCAACTCTTGCATATCGCCTAACAATTTAATCCATTTAAACTGGATGTGTTTATACTGTGCATATTTTCTCTCTATTGCCGAACATCGCCACAGACATCAAACCGATGAGACAACTCGATTTCGAGATACACCTTTTTGAGAACTGCAAATGCAAGTTCCTCAATTGGCAAGATTCAAAAGAGCGAATTAAGCTTATTTTTCAGGGATGGTGATTGTGCGCAATAAAAAATAACATTATATGTTGGATATCATCAGTTTATTTTTATTCCTGTATTTTTATAAAATTATTGTCTACACAACTTTCTTAACAATATCGAATATTTTGGCATCATTGTCAGGACAGTTTGAATAAAGCTTTGCCTTTATTGTATTTTCTGATAGAGGAAGAAATGAGTGGAATTTTTGAGTTCCTTGAATTGTTTTTGCATTATTATATTGATTATTTAGCTGCAAAGACATATTTTCTATAGTCACTAGATTCATAGTCTGGCGGATACAACGACGGGAACCAATTTGAACTGTCAGTTGGCGGAGCCAATCGAGCATATCTCGAATGATTTATGTTAAGGGCCTAAATGCCATTTGTAAACAATAACTTTAATTGTTGATTTCTCACGAATTACGAGAATCCCACCATACCCTGCTACTCTATATGGTAGAACTAACATTCTTCTACCAAATGCTGCTTTCATTTCACGAGAGTGATTTGAGATTCAAGAGAAATCGATATTGAAAGTCATTGTTTACAAATGGCTTTTAGGCGCTTATCATGAATTACTCTAGATATGCTCGATTGGCTCCTCCAAGTGACAGTGCAAATAGGCTCCCGTCATTGTATCCGCCAGACTATGAATCTAGTGACTATAATATTTTCGTATTCTTCTGTAGTAGAATAACAAAATGACAACTTTGTAAGTTCTTCTTCTTTTCGTTTGTTTGCCCAATTAAACAACTCTCTTGCAGTCTTTATCGGGTGTTCGCGTTCTTTGGCTAAACTTGCTCTGGTAGCCATGCGTTTTATCGTACCTCCAATAGCATCGCATGGACCTTTTCCGTGTGATGTTGCGAAGAAATGCCATTCAGCGTCAATACCATACTTTGACTTAAATTTACAAGGGCTAGAAAAGTTTTTTCGGTTTTTATACTATGGAGCAGCACCATCTGACATAAAATAATTTTTTTTAATGTTTTTATTTTGATCAATTTGTAAAAAGTTTATCATTTTATCAATAAACAAATTAACAGCGACTGAATCATGTCTTAGTTCTTCAGAAATTATAATGAAGCTAAAATGTTTAATTTGCATATTTTCAGTATAATATATTACGAAAGGATGGATTGTGGCCTGTTGCACGTTCCAATGGTGTGATTGAACTTCATCCTGCAAAATGAAGCTGTAATTTTCAGAAAAGTCACAAATAGCTAAAAATTCACCATCTTGCAAGTTTTGTTTTGTAGTTTTCAAAAAAATGGATTGTTCGGTTTTTACAAAATCATGCGGAATCAAACTTTCTAATTTTGAGCTGAAAAATGAAACAAACTCATCGGTTTGCTTTACAATAGTTTCTAAATCACATCTGTCAGTGGTAACCCATTGTTCGAATGAAAGCTTTTCAACAAAGTTTTCTTCCAGTTGTTTCAATAAACTGTCTTCTAAAACTGAGGTATCTGGGCAGTTTTTACATCTTCGTAGATGGCAATGAGTTGTCTTATTTTCGCAAAGTAATCTATTCGTTAATGTTTTTCGATCATTCAAGACATTGTATTTTTTTAAGCTATGTAGAATTAAATTGACATTTTCATGCGTAGTGCAAACGCAAACATTATGTGTTCCTGTGATAGTCAATAGTTTACATTGCCTTGGCCGGAGGCTTGCAAATAATAAAAACCCTATTTTTACATTGACGTACATTTCATTAAAGCGATTAAAAGCTTCTCTCAATGTCATCATTAACAATCTTTTCTGAACAGCTAATCTCTAATTTCCTGTCTTTACGCTAACAAAATATCTTTGGCCTGGCATTGCACGGCTTATGTCATCGTCCTCAAAAAAAATTCAAAACCAGTTCTTTTGTTTCATTACTCAAAGCTTTTCCAGAGCTTGAACCTTGAGATGAATCAAATACATTATCTCTTTCCTTTCTTGCATCTGATGCCACATTTCTACTGGTTTTAAATTCGTCTACAATTTTTGTACTGACCATGATTTTGGTAACAATGATAAAATTGATAGTTTTTCTTGCCTTGTGGCTGAATTTAAAAATTTAATTTTCATATTTTCTATGACTTCATCAAACTCGTTTGCTTTTTCTGTTTTAGCGTCTAATTTAAAAAGATTTCTTCGTCCACCTTCGACGATTTCAGCGCACATTTTTTCAGGATAGTGAACATTTTTAACCTTACCTAAATCTATAGGCGAAACACGAATAGCTGCTATTCCTCGGTTAAATATTTCGACGTCTACAGGCATCGTGAAGTCTTCATTTGATTGAATTGTGCTTAGCGTTGACGCTGATGGTATCGTGACCAAACTTTCATAGCTTTGCGTATCAGGTACATCAGGTATGGTCTGAACAGTTGGCATCCTAGAGCCGCCGGCTACGCTTTGTTCTTCGTTTTGGGTGAGGTGAGCTCTTGAATCAATATGTAGACGGCAAGACGAACAAATACGAAAATCCTTGGTGTTCAGTGTGGACACCTTGGAAAATTCAATTGATTTTAGCTTTTGGATGATACCATCCGTGAGATATCGCAGCTCTTTCGAACACTGAATGTCTTTGAATGGGCGAATACATCTTATTTTACTCATTTTGTAATCTGTAACATAGAAAATATTTTCCAATTGTTAGTTTTGTACGAAAATATCACAAAACATATAATTAAAATGTGTATTTAAAACTTACCTTTGCACCAAAACGTGTTACACTTTCCTTTACAATTATTATGTTATCAAACAACACTGGATCTCGTTCAAAAACACAGGATTATGAGCTGAAATTACTATAATCACTATGCTACTAGCAACCTTTCTGCATTTACTGTTTGGTAGATACTGGATGAATTCAGAACCGAGTCCCACATTATTATACAGCTCCCGGGTAGAAATCATAGAATGCTGGGTAAAGACTGTTGGAAGATAGGTAGAGTTGAACGCTCAGGTATCGTCGAACCTTCAGGTACGAGTTTGGAGAGTTGGAGCGAGGTAGATTTGCTGGCGTAGGTATATTGTTATTGAAGAAGATTGTAAATTGTATATACCTGGAATGAATTAAGAGTGCGGCGGTTGTTGATTGAGGTATCGTTATGGCCAGCGTGGCCATGGTGGACTAGTTCCAACAAAGACCATGTTTACAATCACCAACTGTACGTAGTACAGCTAACTGGTATCTAATTACCTGTATCTAATACTTGTTAGCACGTTTTCAGCACAACGCACCAAAAATCACTTGAAGAAATCATTGTTCATGATAGTGGGATTTTTTAACTTGTTTTTCAAAATACTTTTAAGGCAGAGAATTTCACTCGAATCTTTAAGCTGTCAGTGTCATTTTAGCTCAAAATTTTCCAATCTTTCCGAAAAAAATACTTTTGAAACTAGAAAAACACGGAGTACATCCGAAAAGGACCAAAACTTATTAAGTTATCAAAAAAATCAATATTAAATCAGTAATATCTTCTAAACGGTGCATCTTAGAAAAATGTTACCGAAGTTTATTTTTTGCTTGCAAATTTGATGTTCTTCCATAAAATTAGGATGACAAACTTTTTTGACTTTTCTTAATAGCTTTTTTGAAAATTGTATTTTTTTTCAAATTGTTTTTCATTGTAACCTATTTTTCTCCCAAACAACCCACTGTGCACTAGATAGCATTTTTAGTCAGCTATAACATAAAGATAATTAAAAAAATATTGACATGTAACTTTTAAGGAAAAATCTATATTTTATTTTAGTAAACACAAAAACCAAACTTTTTTTACCGTGCATATTTTCTCCATATAGCACCAACAATTGTCTAAAACTTCGCCGAAGACACCAAACCAATCGGACAAACCGTTTCCGAGATACAATATTTTGAAGATATCATGTGCATTTTTCATAGGCCCTTCTCATAAGTAAGGCTAGATTCAAAATGGCGAAACAAGTATGCAAAACGGCGTTTTTCTTCCCAAAAAACTTGTACGCAAGGTTTCATGCAAATCAAAAAATATGAAAATTACTCGTTGCTGAAATGATATGGAACCGCTCTATGAGCTTATCTTTTGACAGATAGGCCTATTTCGTCTGCTACTTACAGACTTCTTCAGTGTTCAGTGCTCGACTTGAATAGTCCACTTTAAGTATAACTTATTAGCAGAGGACTACATGAAATTTTATATAACTGACCATGACACCAAAGATGTTATACTGGCTCCTATCGCAAACGAACCACTTGAACTTTCAAGTGAAAAAATGGAAGACTTGAAAAGTTTGATGGACTTCGTTACTAACAAGGCATACTACGCCACTCTTTTGCAGCAGCTAGTACCGAAGAAGCGCGGCCGAAAGGCTAAAGTCGATGTAGTGGACCATTTCGAAGCAGATTTGAATGCTTCTTTAATCCTTGGAGAATGATTCTCTATTCAATCGGTGATAAACCCTCGGATTAACCCGCCCAGGAGGCTAGAATCAACCTCATAAATAAATAACAAAAATATCAAATCATCATTAACTGTTTTTTATCAACATAATGTAAAAAAAACTGTTTCTTCATGTTATTCGAATGTTTCCTTCAAATTTATTTCAGCTCTCTGTTTGGCTATCCTTTTCCTTTTTGACGACGAAATATCAGCACTCGTGGAAATGTTTTTTGTTAACTTGGCCTAGATGCAGGGAATGGTCCTGAAAAAAATTGGTTGAAACAAATACATCCTCCGAATACTTTTTTTCATGTTCTAGGTATTCGAACAACTCTGATGAATTATAGCTAATACCGCTAGACTAACCAACTGTTGTTATTGGGTCTTTCATGACAGGCTGAACCTGTTCTGCTATTGCACAATCATAATGAGCCACTTGAATTTTAATGTGCAGACTCTAGAATGGCATAATTTTATTATAAGAACGTGAAAAATAGACGTAACAAACAACAACTTACCTTATCATTCAGGCTTCACGCAAAAAAAATACGTAGTTATACCAATCTAAAATAGGAATCAATTCAACTAAAATTTTGGTTTGAATATGGACCATTAAAACTAATGAATTATTTCAACAAAAACCTTTGAGTGGAAATAAACCTTCATGCTTTATAGAATTGAACATCGTGTTTTATTGCTCAAAACAAAATATTTTCTTTAACCAACTAAACGCATTTGTTAAAATAATAAACAGTGATGAACTGATACAAGAAAACCATTTAATAGAAATAAAACTTCATGCTTTATAGAACTGAGATTCGTGTTTTATTGATCAACCATATTCATCCAGCAGAAGGGCATTTCGGAACGCAAGAAATGCGCATAACGATCCTAACGCCCAGCTTCCAACATCTGGTGTACTGTACCGGTGAACTGATTTTCCAGTTATCTGGAGAGTGAATAATAACTCGGTAATAATTTGCTCTACAAATTATAATTGATTATATTTAAACGTACATAAGTTTAGCAGAGGCAGCAACTTGCCATGTCGGCAGCACTGAGACACTTTTGAACAATAATTATATGGCGCTATGAAATGTGCGCTCATAAAAATGTGTTGCTAAACAATAAAATAACCATTTTAGTTTAAAACGAAGTTTAAAATAAATGTTATTCTTATAAACCAGTTATTATTTAAACTAATATCACACAGCGGTGATTACTTTAAATAATTTTATTGGTTTGATTTCAGTTTAATATTGAATTGATTTGGAACTTTTTTATATTGAAACAAATAAAAACCTTGTATTGAAAAGCATCAAATAATTTTGTTGATTCAAAACAGAGTGATTTCTTGGGATGAAAAAATATTTTGTTCAAACAATAAATTAAACATTTGAGTTAAAAAATAAATGTGATTATTATAAATCAAATATCATTTAAACTAACATCCCATAGCAGTGATTAATTTAAATAATTTTATTGGTTTGTTTTGAACAAAATTTTGAATTGATTTGGAACTTTTTTATGAATTGAAACAAATAGAAACCTTGTATTGAAATGCAACAAATCATTTTTTAATTCAAAACAGAGTGTTTTTTTAGGGTGAAAAATTATTTTGTTGAAACAATAAGTTAATCATTTGCGTTAAAAAATAAATGTGATTGTTATAAATCAAACATTACTTAAATTAATAGCACACAGTGATTCCTTTGAATAATTTTATTGGTTTGATTTGAATTAAATTTTGAATTGATTTGGAACTTTTTTGACGTAGACTACGTCTTACGGCAAGGAGGGTATCAAATGAAAATCTAAAATATTGCGACCGTCACGAAAAACCGTACGTTTTGTACGCGAGTAACTCACATAATCCACGATAGATTTACATGATTTCTTCTTCAATCGTTCGGAAATTTTACCGCGCTTCAAGTCATTTGTCAAACATTATTCTCAAATAATAGTAAACTATTGAAAATAACGCAAATATAGGGTGATGTCTTATGTCATTTTTTACTAAATTTCCTATCACAGATTTCAAATCGCAGCAAGGAACGTCTTGCATCATCATCTTCTTCTTTGTATTAGAGAGGAACTTTAACCAATCATGTCATTTGTCTCTCCATGTACGTCTCGCATGCAGCTGAGTACGGTATAAAACACACACTTAGGAAAATTTTGCCTCATTCGTTTGGCAGCATTGAAACTGTTCGGAGTTGGTCGCTGGAAGCTGGTCGCAGCTGCTTCATTCGTCCGGCAGCGGAGCTGGTCGCAGAGGCAGCTGGTGGTGGTAAGTATCAAGGCTCTCCCAAACAGCGATTGTCGCGATGAGGTAAAATGGCGGATTATGGAGGCGCACAATCGCGTCGCCACAAGCCGCCATCTTACATCATCGTGGCGATTGTTTCGCCGCGATTTCGAAAACGCTGCTGTTAAGGAGTAAGCGTCTTTGGGGGCGAGCAGCAGTAGGTGGTAATAATCTGTCCTTTTGAGGACAATAAATTAAAATAATAGAGTTGTTTATTAAAGAACTAATTTTAGATTTAGTCGGTGCTCGATGGAGGGAGAGCCGTCGGTAAAAATTTTACACAGCTGGTTGGTGCAATCCATTAATTGATAATCTGTCCTTTTGAGGACAACCAATTTAATGAAAAGAGTTGTTTACACAAGAATTAAACTTTTATTTCGTTTGGTTTGTGGTGCCGATTCGTTCGCCGCAACTGCATGGAGGGCGAGCCGTCGGGAAAATTTTAGCCAGCTAGTTGGCGCAACCTACTAATAAATAATCTATCCTTTTGAGAACAACCAATCCAGTTCAGAGAGTAGTTTATTAAAGAATTAAATTGACATTTCGTTCGGTTTGTGCGCCTTTCAATCTAGTACCAATTTGTTCGTCACGACTGCAAAAACGCTACTGTTTGCGGGATAGCCTCCATGGAAGGCGAGCAGGACAGTTCTCCGTCGGTGAAATTTGTTCCTACCTGATTGGCGCACCCCGCGATGAATCAATAAATCAATTCAATTTCTAATTTAAGAGAGTTATTTAAATAAGAGTATCTTACATTTCGGTCGATTGGCAGTCATATTGGATTTTGCCAAGTCGTTACTAGGCAACAGTGTGCAATGCAGCAGATCCATAAAATCAGTGAAAATAAATCAAAGCCTGCCGGTGCTTTGATTTATTTTCACCGAAAAATCCTACCAGATTCAAATCCATCTTTTCTACTTTCAATTTAATATTCTCAGCTTGAGAGTTTGTATGCTTGAGATTTTCATTTCAAATTTTCGATTGGCAGCCAGTGGTATTAGCAAAACTTGTTTTCCTTTCGTCTCATACCTTATACCACACAAATTCCCTATCACGGACACCATTTTCGATGTCGAACATGATATTCCGAACCAACATTCTATGTAAATTCCAATTAGTGTTGTGTTATAAACAGTTGTTCTGTTGTGTTAACGATTCGCTTTGGATAGAGTCCTACCTCTAGGAAGAAAAACTTTTTGAGAAACATAGTGAAAGTGAGAATGCCTAACCGATTTGATCCAGAGCGCTTGCGCAGATTCAGGAGGCGCATAAAGAGCGAACATACGGGAAATCCTCCGAAACGACAATGCACCGATGCCGAGCGAGCTCGTAGTTATTGGGCGAAATTGAAAGCAACAAGAGGTAATGCGTTGCCAACAACTAGTTGGGACGCTGGAGAAGGTCCTTCAACTCGAGGTAGGAAATTGATATTTATTAAATTTAAATCAATTTGACAAAATGCATGTCGTCATAGCAATTGAATATCTCTCTATGTTATCGCTCCCTGTCTTAATAAATATCAACATAGTATTAATTGTATTTTGGTGATGGCATGCGCCGCGTGCTTTTACATCATACCAACCTACAAATGATATCGATACAAATAATGCGCTGAACATATTTTAATGCGTGATTATTTTCTCAGGTGTTTATTTTATATTTATAAGAATTAATTATACATAAACCAACCTTTTCTCCCATACCCATTGCAAGGAATAATGATATTTTATAAAACTCACTCTCTTTCTTCTGCGAGATCTACGCTTTTTATATATATTTAGATTTCCTGAACGTTTAAGCCATAATGGATTCACTAATTTACTTGATATTCACATAGAAACATGAATAATAATTTCACGAGAAAACCATAGACCATATTTTAGGATCGCATTAAAGCTTATATTCCCAACTATGGCCTAATGTATTCATCACACAGTAAAATATAGAATATAAAAGTTTTCAATGGAAAACTGAAAGTGAACGGTTGTGTATTTTTCGAAAGGCTTATTCATACCAATAACTATATAACTAAATAAATACAGTGGGAATTTTAATGTTTCGAAATGGAATGGCGGATCACATGAGAAAGTCATTTAGACGTTATAAGTATAGTATACCGAATATAGCCGAATGCCCGGAGCGATAATATAAATAAATGCCCGGAGCGATGAAATAAATAAACTTTACTGAAAGTCGTTCGAACAAGAATCCTTAATGATATCCATATCTATCGAAAATTTTCGACTCAATAACATTAGTTGATGACTTTTCATGGTCGAGAACAGCAAACGCCTTGTTAAGCATGTCTAAGCAAAGGTATAACTAGTTGAATATCGTTTCTAGCTAAATTATTGTATGAGTTATAGTTAAAACTGTAATCGTGCGCTACATAATCGACTGAGTCAAGGGACATGTATCTTATATACTTATTTATAACCTTAAAACAACTGCAAGATAATTTTTGTTATTTTATGTTTGATAAAACTTCCTGAACTTTGAACATTTTTAGAGACTCTTACACATCTGAAAATGTTGCAATTGATTATAGTGTTTTCATAACAATCACTAAACCTGTCGGATATTTTCTGATAAAGAATTTTATCGTTATTTGAATTCTAGAGTATTTCAATGGTTATTATAACCCTTGAAATCCAGAATTGCTAAAATTGCATAAATTGCACATCTTTGATTCTTTGAAGTTGAATTATGCAAAGGCATACTACAACTCAGATTGTATACAAATGATCCGAATGGTATGGTATTTAAATGGTGAATGTTGAAAAGGAGACAAGTTATCTGTCAAAATATATGTTTGTATGTACATATTATAGAATTTCCTCCGCTGCCTGTCGTTACTGAAATCCCCCAAACGATGCAAAAAATTGTTGATGGTTCCGGCGATGGTGAGAATTCCGAGATGCAGGCCATTCAGGCACAGTATGACATACCGTCTTCTGAGCTTTCAAGCCAGGTTAAGTGGCTCAATTATTTATAATTTATTTATAACAAACATCAAACTTTGCAGAGTAATTCGAACCGAATTTAGAGGGAGCGTTAAAGGAGTTCATCAAACGGTTTGTGAATAATCGTTTTGGTTTTCTGTGCGGAGTTTGTGATACGTTGTGGTTCATGAATGGCCTTAAACCGGTCACTACCGTTGAAGCCGAGGTGTTTTCCAATACAGGCATATCCGTTGAAGGCTTGGCTGTATGTGCAACTTGTCGCTCAAGCATGACAAAAGGAAAGGTACCTGCGCTAGCCGTGACGAATGGTTTTAGTTATCCGCCTTTTCCATCGAATCCAGCTCTTCCACCTCTGGATCCGATAACGGAAAGATTGATTTCTCCACGGTTGCCGTTTATGCAAATTCGGCGGTTGCGTTTCGCTGCAGAGCGGTTCCATATCATTTCAGCAACGAGTAATTTTCATATTTTTTGATTTGCATGAAACCTTGCATACAAGTTTTTGGGGAAGAAAAACGCCGTTTTGCATACTTGGTTCGCCATTTTGAATCTAGCCTTACTTATGAGAAGGGCCTATGAAAAATGCACATGATATCTTCAAAAAATTGTATCTCGTAAACGGTTTGTCCGATTGGTTTGGTGTCTTGAGTGAAGTTTTAGACAATTGTTGGTGCTATATGGAGCAAATATGCACGGTAAAAAAAGTTTGGTTTTTGTGTTTTGAACTAAAATATAGATTTTTCCTTAAAAAATACATGTCAATAATTTTTTAAGTATCCTTATGTTATAGCTGACTAAAAATTCTATCTAGTGCACAATGGGTTGTTTGGGAGAAAAATAGGTTACATTAAAAAAAAATTAAAAAAAAATTACAATTTTCAAAAAAGCTATTAAGAAAAGTCAAAAAAGTTTGTCACCCTAATATTATGAAAGAACATCAAATTTGCAAGCAAAAAATAAACTTCGGTAACATTTTTCTAAGATGCACCGTTTAGAAGATATTACTGATTTAATATTGATTTTTTTGATAACTTAATAAGTTTTGGTCCTTTTCGGATGTACTCCGTGTTTTTCTAGTTTCAAAAGTATTTTTTTCGGAAAGATTGGAAAATTTTAAGTTTAAATGACACTGACAGCTTAGAGATTCGAGTGAAATTCTCTGCCTTAAAAGTATTTTGAAAAACAAGTTACAAAATCCCACTATCAGGAACAATGATTTCTTCCAGTTATTTTTGGTGTATTGTGTTGAAAATGTGCATTCAACTCTTGCATATCGCCTAACAGTTTAATCCATTTAAACTGGATGTGTTTATACTGTGCATATTTTCTCTCTATTGCCGAACATCGCCACAGACATCAAACCGATGAGACAACTCGATTTCGAGATACACCTTTTTGAGAACTTCAAATGCAAGCTCCTCAATTTGCAAGATTCAAAAGAGCGAATTAAGCTTATTTTTCAGGGATGGTGATTGTGCGCAATAAAAAATAACATTATATGTTGGATATCATCAGTTTATTTTTATTCCTGTATTTTTATAAAATTATTGTTTACACAACTTTCTTAACAATATCAAATATTTTGGCATCATTGTCAGGACAGTTTGAATAAAGCTTTGCCTTTATTGTATTTTCTGATAGAGGAAGAAATGAGTGGAATTTTTGAGTTCCTTGAATTGTTTTTGCATTATTATATTGATTATTTAGCTGCAAAGACATATTTTCGTATTCTTAGTAGTAGTAGTAGTAGTAGAATAACAAAATGACAACTTTGTAAGTTCTTCTTCTTTTCGTTTGTTTGCCCAATTAAACAACTCTCTTGCAGTCTTTATCGGGTGTTCGCGTTCTTTGGCTAAACTTGCTCTGGTAGCCATGCGTTTTATCGTACCTCCAATAGCATCGCATGGACCTTTTCCGTGCGATGTTGCGAAGAAATGCCATTCAGCGTCAATACCATACTTTGACTTAAATTTACAAAGGCTAGAAAAGTTTTTTCGGTTTTTATACAGCACCATCTGACATAAAATAATTTTTTTTAATGTTTTTATTTTGATCAATTTGTAAAAAGTTTATCATTTTATCAATAAACAAATTAACAGCGACTGAATCATGTCTTAGTTCTTCAGAAATTATAATGAAGCTAAAATGTTTAATTTGCATATTTTCAGTATAATATATTACGAAAGGATGGATTGTGGCCTGTTGCACGTTCCAATGGTGTGATTGAACTTCATCCTGCAAAATGAAGCTGTAATTTTCAGAAAAGTCACAAATAGCTAAAAATTCACCATCTTGCAAGTTTTGTTTTGTAGTTTTCAAAAAAATGGATTGTTCGGTTTTTACAAAATCATGCGGAATCAAACTTTCTAATTTTGAGCTGAAAAATGAAACAAACTCATCGGTTTGCTTTACAATAGTTTCTAAATCACATCTGTCAGTGGTAACCCATTGTTCGAATGAAAGCTTTTCAACAAAGTTTTCTTCCAGTTGTTTCAATAAACTGTCTTCTAAAACTGAGGTATCTGGGCAGTAATTACATCTTCGTAGATGGCAATGAGTTGTCTTATTTTCGCAAAGTAATCTATTCGTTAATGTTTTTCGATCATTCAAGACATTGTATTTTTTTAAGCTATGTAGAATTAAATTGACATTTTCATGCGTAGTGCAAACGCAAACATTATGTGTTCCTGTGATAGTCAATAGTTTACATTGCCTTGGCCGGAGGCTTGCAAATAATAAAAACCCTATTTTTACATTGACGTACATTTCATTAAAGCGATTAAAAGCTTCTCTCAATGTCATCATTAACAATCTTTTCTGAACAGCTAATCTCTAATTTCCTGTCTTTACGCTAACAAAATATCTTTGGCCTGGCATTGCACGGCTTATGTCATCGTCCTCAAAAAAATTCAAAACCAGTTCTTTTGTTTCATTACTCAAAGCTTTTCCAGAGCTTGAACCTTGAGATGAATCAAATACATTATCTCTTTCCTTTCTTGCATCTGATGCCACATTTCTACTGGTTTTAAATTCGTCTACAATTTTTGTACTGACCATGATTTTGGTAACAATGATAAAATTGATAGTTTTTCTTGCCTTGTGGCTGAATTTAAAAATTTAATTTTCATATTTTCTATGACTTCATCAAACTCGTTTGCTTTTTCTGTTTTAGCGTCTAATTTAAAAAGATTTCTTCGTCCACCTTCGACGATTTCAGCGCACATTTTTTCAGGATAGTGAACATTTTTAACCTTACCTAAATCTATAGGCGAAACACGAATAGCTGCTATTCCTCGGTTAAATATTTCGACGTCTACAGGCATCGTGAAGTCTTCATTTGATTGAATTGTGCTTAGCGTTGACGCTGATGGTATCGTGACCAAACTTTCATAGCTTTGCGAATCAGGTACATCAGGTATGGTCTGAACAGTTGGCATCCTAGAGCCGCCGGCTACGCTTTGTTCTTCGTTTTGGGTGAGGTGAGCTCTTGAATCAATATGTAGACGGCAAGACGAACAAATACGAAAATCCTTGGTGTTCAGTGTGGACACCTTGGAAAATTCAATTGATTTTAGCTTTTGGATGATACCATCCGTGAGATATCGCAGCTCTTTCGAACACTGAATGTCTTTGAATGGGCGAATACATCTTATTTTACTCATTTTGTAATCTGTAACATAGAAAATATTTTCCAATTGTTAGTTTTGTACGAAAATATCACAAAACATATAATTAAAATGTGTATTTAAAACTTACCTTTGCACCAAAACGTGTTACACTTTCCTTTACAATTATTATGTTATCAAACAACACTGGATCTCGTTCAAAAACACAGGATTATGAGCTGAAATTACTATAATCACTATGCTACTAGCAACCTTTCTGCATTTACTGTTTGGTAGATACTGGATGAATTCAGAAAGTCAGACATTAATATACAGCTCACGGGTAGAAATCATAGAATGCTGGGTAAAGACTGTTGGAAGATAGGTAGAGTTGAACGCTCAGGTATCGTCGAACCTTCAGGTACGAGTTTGGAGAGTTGGAGCGAGGTAGATTTGCTGGCGTAGGTATATTGTTATTGAAGAAGATTGTAAATTGTATATACCTGGAATGAATAAAGAGTGCGGCGGTTGTTGATTGAGGTATCGTTATGGCCAGCGTGGCCATGGTGGACTAGTTCCAACAAAGACCATGTTTACAATCACCAACTGTACGTAGTACAGCTAACTGGTATCTAATTACCTGTATCTAATACTTGTTAGCACGTTTTCAGCACAACGCACCAAAAATCACTTGAAGAAATCATTGTTCCTGATAGTGGGATTTTGTAACTTGTTTTTCAAAATACTTTTAAGGCAGAGAATTTCACTCGAATCTTTAAGCTGTCAGTGTCATTTTAGCTCAAAATTTTCCAATCTTTCCGAAAAAATACTTTTGAAACTAGAAAAACACGTAATACATCCGAAAAGGACCAAAACTTATTAAGTTATCAAAAAAATCAATATTAAATCAGTAATATCTTCTAAACGGTGCATCTTAGAAAAATGTTACCAAAGTACTTTTTGCTTGCAAATTTGATGTTCTTCCATAAAATTAGGGTGACAAACTTTTTTGACTTTTCTTAATAGCTTTTTTGAAAATTGTAGTTTTTTTTTTTTTTTTTCGTTGTAACCTATTTTTCTCCCAAACAACCTACTGTGCACTAGATAGCATTTTTAGTCAGCTATAACATAAAGATAATTAAAAAAATATTGACATGTAACTTTTAAGGAAAAATCTATATTTTAGTTCAAAACACAAAAACCAAACTTTTTTTACCGTGCATATTTTCTCCATATAGCACCAACAATTGTCTAAAACTTCGCCGAAGACACCAAACCTATCGGACAAACCGTTTCCGAGATACAATTTTTTGAAGATATCATGTGCATTTTTCATAGGCCCTTCTTATAAGTAAGGCTAGATTCAAAATGGCGAAACAAGTATGCAAAACGGCGTTTTTCTTCCCCAAAAACTTGTATGCAAGGTTTCATGCAAATCAAATAATACAAAAAATAAAAACTGGAAAAATTTCCCGCTTGTTCGTGGAATCGCTCTGCAGGTAAATATTTTTGTTTCAACTATATTGTAATAAATTCACAACTAAAATAAAACGTTAATATTGTAGGCAGCTACGGTTTCATAGGTCAGGTGATAAATGTGCCCGTTGATGTCGACAAGATGGTAAAGGAACTGCCACGACAGCTGCCCGTGTCATCATTTAAACCAAAAAGTCCTTTTCAGGCCCACCAAAGAGTTATAAAGAGTGTACAAGAGAATTTTCCCACATACTGACTTCATAAAACCAAACGGCCCTTTTCAGGGCTACCAAAGAGTTATAAAGAGTGTACAAGAGAATTTTCCCACATACTGACTTCATTAAACCAAACGGCCCTTTTCAGGGCCACCAAATAATATCTCAAGAGCGTACAATAGAATATTCTTACATACTGGCTTCAAAACGCTGGTCGCCATAAGAGCCGTACCTGTCATATTGTGACTTAAACTGCTTCTATCGGCAAGGGCAAGCGACCGGAACGAATAATTGAAACCCTTATAACGCTAGTAATAGCCACACTAGGCTGATGCAAAATTCGAAATATTTGCTCCCCTAAGCTTAATCGACGCCAATTTGGGTCCTGATAGTCCCCAAAATTTTTTAACACATTTGGTTTTAATTTGGCTTTGCACACGCTATTCAAAGTTTGTATGGAAATTAGTATGAAGAATCTCAAACTTACATTTCCAGATCCCCAACATCTTGATATTGTGTCCTTAAACCAAATCTTATATACATTCATATCGTGTAAGTTGTCAACTATCAAAATGCCGAAGATACCTGACATGTAAATTTTATACAAATATAGTTATTCAATAAAACATAAAATACAAACTTTTGGTATGATGTTTTATTCTTATTTTTGTTTTCTTATTATGTTATACATTTTTTATATTTTATATGTATATATTTTATGTATTTTATATTATTTATACTATTTTATATACAACGTATTTTATATTTATATATTTTATATACATTACATATTTTTATTTCTTATTATTATGTTTGTTGAATAACTATTTTTGTATAAAATTTACATGTCAGGTATCTTCGGCATTTTGATAGTTTGCAACTTACACTATATGAATCTTAATAATATTTGGTTTAAGGACATAATATCAAGATGTTAGGGATCTGGAAAAGTAAGTTTGAGATTCTTCAATCTAATTCCCATACAAACTTTGAATAGCGTGTGCAAAGCCAAATTAAAACCAAATGTGTTAAAATTTTTTGGGGACTACCAGGACCCAAATTGGCGTCGATTAAGCTTAGGGGAGCAAATATTTCGAATTTTGCATCAGCCTAAGCCACACAGAATTTCCCTGACATTATAATCACTTGGTTTAACGTAGTCTACGTCAACCGGTCGTGTCTTGTACACAACTCCACTGATTTTTATGAATTGAAACAAATAGAAACGTTGCATTGGATACCAACAAAATATTTTGTTAATTCAAAGCAGAGTCATTTCATTGCGTGTTGGGTGTCCTATTAGGGTGGGGCTTATTTGAAAAAAATAATCGGGAACATGTTTTCCCATGTGGAAATGATCTTTAGGGTCCATCAGATGACATACTAAAATTTCAGATTTTTTCGTTAAGGTTTAGAGGTGCCGAAATGGGCCTAAGTGCTAAATGTCGAGCGGTAGCAAATATCGACCAAAACAGATGCATCTATAAGTAAACACGTTAAGTAACGCGGTATCTCTCAACGCTTTTGAGATATAAGCCTCAACAATGAATGTGTGTTTGCAGTTACGCCAATATATTTGAACTATCGCAAGCAACATCTTTGATGTACGTTTATAATGACAAAATTATATACTGATAAAAAGCAGAGAGAAAGAAAGCGAGAGAAGGAGTTAGATTTAGAGAGAGAGAGAGAGAGAGAGAGAGAGAAAGAGATACAGAGAATGATCTTATAACTGAGAGTACACACGGATCTTGAACATATTTAAACATATTTATATATTGATTAATATTGAACTCATGAAATTACATGTCATTTCGAATACTGATTAACAATAGTACTTTTCTTCAAATTAGCAAAGCTTTGGTTATGAAATTTCACGTTTTCAATAAGGTTTTGGAAGTGGTTTTCGTTTTGAGTTATGTTACCATCATAATCTTGTATCAGGTTGATGGCTCTATCTGAAATTAAAATTTCCCTGTATGTAGTTTCAACAGCAATGGCCCAACATAAATTAATCTAATTTCATTGTTTCAAAAACATATCCTTTTACGTTGAATGCAGCTGGTCGAGCAGAAATAATTTCATCAAAAATCACATTGCTGTAAGTTATCTTCCGCTAAACTATCAAAAGCTTACCTTATTTCCTTCGTAATTTCTTACAGACTGGCCAATCTCGCGATGATTACCTGATTTGCTTGAATTAACTACAATCTTTCTTGGTATCACTAATGCTATAAGCGTCCAATTCCGTCAGCCTGGACCAATGCATGCTGCTAGGTGGAAGGCGAAAGCCATTTATAGCTTGAAAATATGGCTATTTCGAGCGCAGTTCAAACTTTAAAGGAAGGAAACTTCAGGACTTCTGGATATTTGTACGTTTCTGGTATCAATGTATATTGAGGCCTGGTTTTCAGCAACTCGTCCTACGTTGGTACCTTAAATAAATCTTCTATTGATCTCCAGGCTTCAAGAATTCCAAACTATTAATTTGTTGGTCTCGCCAGTTTCGATGAAAACATTCCGGATATAGAACGACAGGACCTCGCACGCTCGATTAAACCTAATCTCGGCAATAAAAAATCTGCGAGGAAGATCTGCATAGCGCATTTGCGAACTGAGAACACAACATATATTTTTGACAAGCTTGGTATAAATTTCAGCTTTCTCAATGTACCCGTGGCTTCATGGTTCATAAATGAGGCCTACATTCATGGAAGAAACATCGTTGATAATTTGAAGGTCGTAAACGATTACACTGAAAGAGCCATCAGACTGATTGAAGATTATAATGGTAACATAAATCAATACGAAAACCACTTACAAAACCTTATTGTAAATTTGAATTTTTGTAACCAAAACTTTGCTGATTTGAAGAAAGGTAGTATTGTTAATCAGTATTCGACATGACATGTAATTTTATTAGTCCCCAATATTAATCAATATATAAATACGTTTAAATAATTTCCAAATCCATGTGTACTCTCAATTATAAGATCATTCTCTCTTTCTCTCTCTCTCTCAATCTCCCTCCTTCTTTCGCTCTCTTTCTCTCTGCCTTTTTCTCAGTATATAATTTTGTCATTATAAACGTACAGCAAAGATGTTGCTTGCGATAGTTCAAATATGTTGGCGTAACTGCAAACACACATTCATTGTTGAGGCTTATATCTCAAAAGCGTTGAGAGATACCGCAAAACCGACAACATTTTGGTCCCTTAGGGTCACAAAATAACGTGTTTACTTATAGATGCATCTGTTTTGGTCGATATTTGCTACCGCTCCACATTTAGCACTTAGGCCCATTTCGGCACCTCTAAACCTTAACGAAAAAATCTGAAATTTTAGTATGTCATCTGATGGACCCTAAAGATCATTTTCCACATGGGAAAACATGTGCCCGATTATTTTTTTCAAATAAGCCCCATCCTAGTGTCCTATGCTGAAAACAGAAGTTTTATCCATTCAGCTCGGTTAACTGCACTGGAACTAAAACAAGATGATTTCAGCTGTAATCAAATATCACCCATATTAACTTTAATCGATTGTTACCTGTTACCATTAGCTTCCTGTTCCAGCTGGGAACCGATGTACTCCTACCGGTGCAGAAGGGCAAAATTAGAAATAATATGACAATAAGGCGACGTCAGTGGGGCCAATTTGACAGTTTGTCCAACAAAAGTTACCAAACCAAAAGGGCTTAATCAATATTTGACAAAATCAAAGGCGCAATATGTTTTTAATGTTTTTTATTGATGAAAATTCATATATAAATTCTTAATTACTATTTATTGACGAGCAAGGTTCCTCACAAGGTACACTGTGCAAGAATAAGACCATCATTGCTTTCTAATTTAAATTAATATAATATTATCGTTTCAGAATCTTCTATTGAGTTTAGCTCAATTTTTCATCATTGCTAGATTCACCCTTTTCAAATGTTAGCGCTGAATTACAATCAATCCAGGAAATGGCATATATAAAGTATTTCGTGACTTCCGTTTCGACTGGACAGTTGTCGGAAACAATCCACAATTTCATTAAAATTATATAATAAATAAAATTAGAAACTGAATAATGTTTATTCAAATTTTGAGAAGAGACCTAGTTAATCAGAATTGAGTACCTCCATAGCTCCTCTAATTAGGGTATTTCCAGTTTTAACAAAACTGAGTCGTTTTCTACTCAGTTTTGTAAAACTACAAACAAACGTGACTGAGTTATGTTTACTCTAATTTTGACAGGTGACCTAGTTAACCAAAAATGAGTATCCCTTCAATTACTATAATTAGGGTAGTTCCAGTTTTAACGAAACTGAGTCGTTTTCTACTCTGTTTTGAGTAATTACAAACGAGCGTGTGGTCAAAATCCGTCCTGTACATGGTAAGAATAAAAAACCCATTAAATGCATAAACTCAATTTACCCATTTATGGGTATATTACATAAATGTCAGGAAATGGGTAGTATTTTAACCCATCTTTGGAAATGAAAATTTTGTGGATAATGGGTAAAAACTACCCATTATCTGACATTTTCGCCATTTACTCAATAATGTGTAAATCGAGTTTATGGATACCCTCTTTTTTGTTATATGGGTAAAATTTTACCCATTAATGGGTTTTTCATTCCTAAGGAAAAAACACAAGCATCAATTTTATGAAACTTAAGCTTTATTTCTCATCATAAAGCCACACAATTTAAAAATAAATTGGACCAGATTCTTTGAGCTTTGAGCTCAACAACATAACTAGGCTATGTAACTAAGATGAAGGCATCGTAGCCGGACACTGGACATTTCAGACCTGTAATATAAGAATGACTCTAATACCGTACCTATTTATAACACCTACTCCTACTTACCCTCCAGCCTTTTGAGCGAGTCATTGTCTAGTTTATTATTGACTTCATCCATAGTGGGATTTTTAAAGAACTTCTGAACATCGGGGCAGAGGTCAATCCGAATAAAATCACTTGTGTGAAACTGATTAGAGCTAAGATGGATGCTGGATGGCAGAAGCAAAATAAGAAAAGTCGAAATATTTCCAATCCTGCATTTTACGAGTACTCATGGCCGTCTCAACTGAGCTCGGTTTCTGGTAGGGAGCAAGCGATTCGATGTTTGGCTTAGGTCATTTGACAGCTAATCGATAAGATTTGATCGATTCTCTGTCAAACGACCTAAGCCAAACGTCAAATAGCTTGTTCCATAAGGGCACCTCCAATCCTGATGGAAAACTGGTATAGATCTAAAATTTTAGATCTAAAGTGATCTAACTTCCTGCACCGCATCGTTCTATATTGGCCTTTATACCACAATCTGATTTAAATTTTTGCATCTGCTAGGAAAATTGATCCAAATGGTGCATGTTTTGGATCACTGTTTTGCCTTGATCTATATTCTGTTGTAGAACTGGCAACAATAGTATAGAAAAAGCAGAATCGGGTTTCTCTATCATAGCCGTCCTGCCTTTTTGAATTATCCGGGAAAACATTTAAGCTGCTCAATGATAGTTTTCTGCTCTATGATTCGGTTTGAAGGTGAGACTCTGTGGTGTATTTTTTTAAGTAGATTGGAATCTAAGATTTTGCTTTAGTACGCTCCGATGGAGCATTATTTTCAGGGTTCGATCTATGGACTGTGTAGCGTGAGCTGGGACCTTGAAGAAATGAAACAAGCCGTAGATAAATTGAGTGCTACTGATATGGGGAGCATCAGACAGTCACTGTTATTCCGACCGTTTCTCGCATGATTGGACAGTTTCCAAGAAAATATTGAATTTTTTCACCAAAGACGGTTACTTACAGCGAATGTTGCCATCGACCTTGCCTCAAATGATGCCTACCATTTGATTTCTGTTTCATACGAATTGGTTCGCACTGAACACGCTTTATATCTCACATCATAGACACAAACTTTTAACACATCCTTAAACAGAATCAGAGGGTCATATGACACTTGGTCTTGAAGTCTCGAACCGGAAGTAGGATTGCCAAGGGATCTTTTTCTTTTTCTCTGTGAAAAGCATAATCATCAACACCGGATTGTTCCCTTATCGCTGCCTTCTAACGATACACGGTTTCGAATGCCATGTCATACATTGATCTCCAATACTGTAAATCCCAGTTACAGAAAATCGATTTCTTGGAAGATCATTGGCTGGCATGTTGCTAATCGGAATTAACTATTTCCCGGAATGTCTTTAACCAGAAAGTACCATATGCGAGATGTGCAAGTTTTCGAAGAGAAAAAAATAATATATGTTTTAAAACTACCATAATGGGCATAAATGTATTAGGCACGTCGCTGAGCATAATGTCATTTAGCAAACTTTTTTTTCACAAATAGTCGTTTGGTATAATTGACCATTATATTGGAATATAATAGAATTTAATAGAACACATTCATTTATTACTAAAGCGTCAATAATCTGAACAATATAATTCGTTCTCTTCGTTAATTACAGTAGTTCCAAGATTATGTTGCTTTCCTTCGAAGAACTGTCCTGCGATTCCTGTGTATAGCTCATTTTAATTCGACCTGCTACTATTCCATGGAAGTTTCAGTACCGTCGTTCCCAATCATGTGATTCCAAAGTTATGTCTACTTTCACTGCTTCCTGGACCGACTGGGCGAGTTATCAATACTAGCTGGTCCAATACGGGCGAAATCACTTTTTCGATTTTTGAACCCATTGCCTAATGTTCGAATCGATCTCTTGGTAGGGTTTTTCAGGTAGTGCTTGAATTCCGAGGTACACTAGCTCAGCTCCTGCACAACCCTAGTTCAGTGAATGAACCAAACTGAAACTATCTCAACCCGAAAATATATCACTGAAATCCAATACGAAGTCCATCTACAGTTGATTTCCGCGTAACCGTACTCTTCATGTGCAAGAGACATCATCATTGATGATGATGATTGGCAAAGTTGATGATTGATACTCTCGTATCAATCTTGATCAGAAATATCTAGAAACTGGAGTCTTGCTAGCGCCTCCTTGTGCGTAATGAAAGAACATGGGAGCGATGATTTCCGTTTAAATATCCGCCGCCGGGGAGCTGATGGCATTTTTTGTTACGCCTTCGGCAGCAAAAATCATCCGGTAGAATTGATAACCTATAGTTTCTGTATTGCTTGTGTTCTGGTGGAGCTTAGGGATGACACGCTTGACATATCCGATCAGTTCGATGATGGTTCTTGTTTGGCTGTAAATGAGGGGGGAATTATTTTTGTAGACATAAGACTCAAAAGCATGTTTATCGATAATGTCGAGATGGTTACACTGGATGATCACCATCTGTAGATTTTCATCAATCTGCTCTCTGCTGACGAATACGATTTTCAACTCATCAAGTTGAGGCTGATGCTTCTGTTTGAGGTGCACAGGCTGAAAACGGTGCTTGAAAACTGAAATAAAAAGCGGGTAAAAAAACTAAACAGAGATCTGCTTTGCAAAACATTTAATGGATCCTTGGAAATTAATGCAACTATTAATATTTAACTTATTATTAAAATTACTCTTAAACCTACTATCAATAAAAAGCCTACCGAACCGGATCCACTATGTGTACATTGTAAACACAATATTCGTATCTGCATAGGGTAATGACTAAACTCTGCAACTAAGCCTTTTCTTCATCTATACAGATATTCCACAATAGACGCTTTTATTAATAACGATTAGTTATATAATACACTACTTTCGCGCTCATTGCAAGTACAAGACAATGAAGAACTTAAACAAATGAATCCTATTTTTGCTTACAATTATAATACGTTCCAGTGAAGTTCATTAGGACTACCTTGTGTAATATAAAATCGCGGAATATAATATTTCATACATTGAGACTTACCTGTTAACGAGATGGCTGTCTGCAACGATCCAGTAGTTATTATTTGAAAATATAGGGCCTATGATAAACTAAACAATAAGTAAGACGCAAACAATATTTATAGCTTTCGAAACTGGGAAACTTGTGTAGAGCGTAACAGCGTAGCGTCGCCCTCTTCATAAAGGTTCCCATCGCCGTGTCCATTCGTTAACTCGTTTTTCTCTTCCGTTTGGCCGCAGTAGGCATTCTGAACAAAGTCCAACATAGAGCTGTCCATTTGGCAGACTTCTTTTGGAATATCCAGGTCGCGTTTCACCGTGTAGTGGCGCTCGTGATCGCACGAAGATCGGATCCGAAAGAGTTTCGGTAAGAACGCAGGGGAACTTTTCGGCTGGTAGGAAACAAGCTTCCGATGTTGGATAGTTTCCAGCCAACAGCTCCAGCCGACCGGAGTTTAGGCAATTTGATGTACAGGTCGAAAATTTTCTTGTACAGCAGTACGATGATGTTTTCGTAGAAGTTGGAAATCCATTGCTCCTGCGATATGTTGGTACAGATCGATCGGATGTTTGGATGGCGGTCGATTAGAAGCAAAAGACAGCTACAGTAATCGAGGATGTAGATAGCCAGATCGTTCAGGGCCGAGCAGCTGGCTAAGTTGTTATCGATTCGGTCCGTTTCGAGCGCTGCTGGATGGTTTTGAATGTCTAGAAATGAATAAAAATATGCTTAGGGGGAACCTCGTGGGATGTTGAGAGATACTTGCATTATGATAAAACTGCAGCCCAACGTCGAGAACCTGCTGGAACTTGTTTTGTAACTTGACGATCATATTCAGTATCAAACTTAGTATCTCTTGGTTGTCCAAGATCCAAAGATGATTGGTAGCAAGTCAAACAGCAAAGAGATCGATACCAGATAGTGTTTTTGTAAAAACTTTTTTTGCATCAAATGTGCAGCGCTTGACGAGACCGCGGCTAAACAAAACGCAGAAATATAACATAATGGCGTACCGGATTGAGTTGCCATCTACATTTCTTTAAATACATCTATACGATTTATATCAGCGGTGAGGAACTCACATTTTTTATCTAAAATTTACTGATCTAAATTTTGGAATCCAATTCATTTTCTCGAAAAATAGATCAGAATATCCATCAGGATTGGAGGAGCCCTAACAGAAACCGGGCTCAAACGAGACCACCATTAATACTCGTAAAATGCTGGATACCCATTTATGGGTAAAAAATACTCTTATTATTTTCACTAACAAATTTTCTACATGGGTGATATTTTACCCATTTTTGTATTTTTCTATTCACCAATTTTTCGACAGCTGCGTACAAATTAGAAAAATGGGTGAAATTTTACCCATTAAAGGCCAGTATCGACCTAAAAAGTAAAGAGGTTACGGAATTTTGTTCAATATTATCAAACGGAATTTTGACAATTGATCAGCTTGGAACGAAATGTCACTTTCACTTACGGAATAATCGAGCGGAATATTTTTCCGAAAGTAAAAGTGACAGCTTCCATTAGTTTGCGTGGAAACCTTACAAATTCCAATTATAATTTTTGTTCTTTTCAGGTGGATACTGCTGCAGAAATTTCTTGAGATAGAAAAAGAAATTTCTTTCGAACACGATACCGACCTTAATGGGTTTTATATTCCTACCGTGTACACGGAGAAAAACAAATTCACCACACGGAGAAAAACAAATATACTTCAAAGCATAAATTCTATAAATCCTAGAGGGTTTGAGCTGTTTAGTGGAATACTTGTAACTATAAATTAGAAGAAAAATTAGTAATCTCCATTTAATTCCAACTACCTTTGCTTATCTTCGACAGATACGCGTATTTCGTCTACAATGTGCAGACTTCTTCAGTGTCTCGTACTAATAACTCGACTGGCAGTCGAGTTATTAGTACGAGACACTGAAGAAGTCTGCACATTGTAGACGAAATACGCGTATCTGTCGAAGATAAGTAAAGGTAGTTGGAATTAAATGGAGATTACTAATTTTTCTTCTAATTTATAGTTATAAATTCTATGCTAAAACCATATTCGACCTATCCAGTCATTTGAATGTCCAGGAATGCTAAATAAATAATAATAATAAAATAAAATCGAAAAATTTTCACTTCAGCCAAAGTTGTGCACTACCCGGACACTTGTTGATGCACTTCGGATGTACAAAAAGGATTTCTTCCCCAACAATCTGCTTCTCACTGAACTCTGGTGTGCGAGCCGCCAAAAAAAACGCTGCAGTTGGGTGAAGCCTTCAAACAACGAATGCAAACAGAGGCAGAGTGGTGAATTGAATGCCAAGTGCACGCGCTTTCAGGATACAAAAGAAAATGATAAAGAATTTGATTTTGAACCTACACGGAGGAATAAAAGTACCCATAAATGGGTGCTTTTTCACCCACCTTGGAAATAAGTGGACTAACCCACAAGGTGGGTAAAAGGGTTTTACCCATAAGTGGGAACAAGGTCTGTACGTCAAAATGGATGTTTACTTTCACCCATCTTCTCGAAGCGAGAATTTTGTTGGATGGGTTAAAAGTACCCATCAAATCAAAGTCGATTAAATATTGCTGATTGCAGTTAAAAATGGACTCCGACAAAAACAGAAAAAGTGTGATAAAAGTGCACGTTTACGTCAAATCGTTTCCTATCTTCAGTGAACATATACCTTTCAGCATAAAGGATAAGTTCACCGAAGACAACAAAACGATTTGACGTAAACGTGCACTTTTATCACACTTAAAAAAGCGCAAAAAGCGCTTCTAGAGTCCAATCACAACTGCAACCAGCAATACTACTTTTAGAATTATTCAGGGAAATCTTAGGAAATTGAGAAAGAAATTAGCATATCGAGTTGAATGATATTTTATTTAAGTAATATTACATCGATGAAACTAAATTAAACATATGCTCTACACGGTCGGGCAAAATTGTAGCATTGCATCTTCAATGGAATATCTAGCGACTTGGGGGAGATTTGCAATAACATGTTGCTGGAAATGTTTGAACGTCCTTTGAATATAACTGCCGGAACATCTCTTCGGAAGCATATTTTTAGCGCTTGCGTTCAGATTGTGCCATTCTTTGACATGCCTTTTCATTTCCACTGAGGAACATGTACGAATTCCTGACATCCGTCAATAGGGCACTGCAGACATTTTAACTTAAAAAAATGGTTTCCTAATTTATAAAATCACGAACCTTTTTGCTCCTGGAAACTTTCTGAGTTCAGTTTTTCCCTTCTCTCAGAGGAGGAAATAGTATTTAGCTGACAAACTGATGGAACGTGGTCAAATTTAGGCGAAGTTAATTTTCACCCATAAAAGATTTAAAAACACCCACCTCTGGAACTTCACGAAGCGGTTTCAAGGTGGGTACTTTTAACTCATATTGTAGGGTAAGGGGATGTAATGTTAGCCTAGCTCCTTCATTCGGCCTATGTACGAAATGGGTCATTAATTTAGCAATAATCAACAAAATCATGTTGCCATTAGGATGACCGATGTAATCCGAAGCAATTGAGACAATATTAATCAACTTATAGTTTGTCACTTCCGCGTAATTTTCGATTTCTTCAACTTTTGGGGCATCATGATTTCACTGGTTAAGCTGAACAGATGATCAACACGATCTTCAAGTGATCTAAATTTGGCTTAATTGAATCGATAAAGCAAGTAATGCAGTCTGGTTGTGCAGAAAATAGTTACACGTTACAAACTTATTGTTCACATAGCTAAAACAACAATTATTTTAAAGAAAATCGTAGACCCAATTTTGGGGACATATTTTTTTGTATGTTCCCAACTCTGGCCTGTTGTATCAATAACGTAGTAAAAAGATTGTTATTGGTAAAATTTCAAGTGGAAATGCATGTGTTTGTGGTTGCTTATATTCAAGTGGCTCATCTAAACACAAACCGAAGGCACTAAGTCGTTGTAAAGTGATTTATAATGTTTTCATTATTTAATTTCTAGTAAATCATATATGAACATCACTTATGGTTTTCAAAGCAGTTTTACTTTAGTTTTTTTTTTTTGTTAAATTTTGTGTTTGGTAGAGCGAATACAGCTGGCAATGCCTTAAATTATAGAATAAGAAGAAAAAACCGAACAAAGACTGTATTTAGTAATAAATCCATCTAATGGGATGAAGTTGCATCCCTGAATAGACCCAATTTGGTGCCTGTAGACCAACATTCAATCCATATCCCTTGGAAGTTTCCGACTTTATTGAAAGAGTTGTGTAACTTTTCGTGATACATACTACCAAATGTCTTATCAAACTTATCTTAGAAAGTGTAGAACTAGTTGAATCTCGCCTTCAGCTGGAAAACTTTAAGAGTTATAATCAAAAATGTAATCGATGGTTGCATAATAGGCTGAGTCAAGGGACACATACCCTATGTGTAGAAATCACCCATCTTTCTGACAGTTTCATATAGCTGCCGAAGGTGAGTGATTTTTATACATAAAATGTGTAATCTCAAATCTCCGTGTAGGTTGGAATAACTTCCAACCTGCGATACCTGAACTTATTGTCTGTGCAAACCTCAATTCGATACGATTTATGGCTGGCCCATAATTCATACGTTGCGGATGCGTTTGCGTGAATTTGCAGGGGGTAAGTCACTCGACCACCTTGTGTTACCAGCCATGTCCAAACACTACACTGCACGCCGAGCTACTTTGCACCACGCTAGCGCGTGCATTATATTCGCCACTTTGACTCCGTGCTTCCAGGCTTACACCCAACACGGTGGGTACAACACCAATGTTAGTGCTCGTGGTTTGGATTCGGACACCGTGGCTGATGCTTCGGCAAACACCACAGCCGATTGTGTCCGATTGCAGAATACACACGTGGTTTATTTATTTTCTTTCTAACCGAGCCGTGCTTGTTAAATTCATTCAACTTATGCGCCCGTCACCCAACAGCCAAGAAAACAAACCAACAAGCCAATTATTAATTTTTTAGAATCATCCGACGAGCATTGCTCTATCCGTGGCAACCAGTATCATACTGGGTGTATGTTGAGAGATTTCTTGTGATCGTAGCCACTCGGCTCGTGTATTTTTCCAAAAATCAAACCCGGTGTCAAAAGCAATACACGAGCGTGTACACTCGTGTCGTGTCCTTTGCGTTGCGGGTTCATCTATAAGCACGACACTCAAGTGGTGGATTACAGCCACTTGGTGGTGTGTTTGCAGTCCAGTTCGGCTCTCGTGCAGAACGGTCTGGTGCTTTTACCAAGGCTGTGTGTTACCACCCTAAAAAACACAATCTGCCTCACTTCAAACACACTCGCCACTACATGAGAGATAAATTCATATCTGGCCCCACTCACACGAATCGATTGTTTGTTTTTGTTTCCCTCTTGCTTACACAAATGTAATTCAGACAATGCATATGTGAGCATGTATTAAACGTTTAAACCGTGCATGGTTGCCAATAAGCATAAATTTTCGATTGTAGTTTGTGAAAATAGTGATCCTCAGAGTACAGAGATATGCGGAAATTCAATCTGACGGTTTGGCAACGGTGTTCGTTTTGTTTACAAAAGCTGCTATCACTTCCGCAGATTAAAATGTTACAGCTTTGTGCATGACTTCGTCGTTGTTAGCGTTTTTTGTAAATATTTATAACGTACAAGTAATTTGATTATTATATATCTAAAAAATATGAAGTGTATTGCAAAGTTTTGCACAAACCGCAGGGGTGTTAAATCATCGAATTGCGTCAACATAAGCTACGTCTTGAATATTGTTGGTGTACAATATCTCTCGTTTCTCTTGCATGATGGATAGAATTTTTTTTCATCCCTGTGTGTTTGAAACAGGAAGTTAAAAGTTTGAACTTCATCAAAAACAACAATGAATTATCGGCTTCGTAAAGTTAACGCAATTGAACCTAACAAACAAATAAACTAGCTAAAAAAACATCAAGTATTATGCTTGGTGCTGCGAGACGTGTAGCGTGTAAATAAAAATAATCTCTCTTCATTATTTTTTAAACCCCTTCTCTCTTCATTTCATTCTTTCTCTCTCTCTCTCTTTGATTGACTTTCTCTCAATTCCATTCTCAAGTAATGATGATTTACATTTGATATAATTGAAAGCAAATGAATGGTAAGAAAGCCACATAAACATTACGCCATATTAAAAATTTGTTCTTGCACTGTTTTGAACATCCACACAAAAGGAAATGAAAACACGTATTCCAAAGTTAAAAAGAGGTAGTATCAAGAATGGATGGCCCTTTTGTTTATGCACCGTAGAGCCATCTACAATTTGTAGATGGGTACGTGAAACTAAGCTCATCTGTCTAGATGCTCGGGGGTTGCTCACCCCCTGTGAATTTGACAGTTTTCCATAGATTTTCTGTCAAATTAACGCCAACCCATCCGCAACGTATCAATTATGGGTGACTCTTTACAACTTAAACCATACACACTGAAGTTTAAAATACAACAAGCCGACCCAATTTTGCTACCAGATCCAGTTTGGAACTGGAAAAAACTAATTCGCTATTAAATTTGCACAAGTCTCCTAAAGTATATAACGCCGGTAACGCAATATGCACGAAAAGTAATAATTATCTAAAATGTATTGCAATGCATAAAATATATTGAATCAATGCATACTCTTTATGCATTGCAGTGATTTAAAAGAAATAAAGCGTAGAAAGGAATATAGAATATGCTTTTCAGCATTTTCGATATTCTCCGTGCATACATACAGCATTAATTCTATGCTAAAACCATATTCGATCTATCCAGTCATTGGAATGAATAAACCAGGTTTATGCATTGATAAGAATAAATCAAATATATGCATTCCAATGTATTTATCAAATTTATGCATTCCAATGCTTACTTTGAATGTATGCATTGCAATGCATATTTGTATAAATATATATGCATTCCAATGCATAAATCAAATGTTTGCACAACAACGCATTTTTAAAATTAAAATTAGAAAAATTAGGCAAAATTATCAATCAATGTCAGGAGAAAGTAGAGTATAGAATAAACGCTTCTATAGTTGCGATATGTTAGAAGTGCTGTTAAGGTGAATCGCTGCTCCATGTATTTTCTCCTATCTTTTATCCCTCTCTCTCGCAACTTAGTTAGAAAGCATACAAACTGATGCGATTATATTTTCAATATCTAGTTCAGATTCAGAGTTACATCAATTCTAAATGTTGATGTAATGGCTGCCGCTGAGAATTCTTCAGTCTAAGCCCTTAACACTCTCCTTCCATGGTAGCGCAGGTGATCCACAACTTTATGGACGTTCTCATCCCAAGTAATCACAAGCATTATATCATAACACTAATTCGACCGACTATCAGCAACAGTAATACCATATCACATTTTTTCAACAACTCCCATGCTATGTAGCATTACCTATACATTAAACATGTTATGATGCATTACTATATTTCTACAAACAGCTTAACGTAAAATAAGCATTAAATGATCCATTAATGCATTGTCTCAATAAATGCTTCATTGCTAGCTAAAAAGTAGCATTGGTGCAATATCATCTGGATGTCGTTTTCCAATTTCACTTTGGAAATGAGAAACATATGCTCGAGCTGAGCTGCCTGTCAGATTCAGAATCGTCATATTCATTCTCCTTAACCAGAAAGTTTGATTCTTCAAATTTCAGCAAAAAGGATGCATTATCGGGAGCCGCGGGTTTTTCTGGTTGTTTATATTCAGAGGACGGAGCTGTTTTTTCAACGAGGAATCTTTATTCTCATATCATTTTCATAAATGATCCAGTTTCAACCTGCACCGGGCATCAAAATTGTGTCGGCTTGTTGTGTGATGAACGGCGGTGGGTATGATTTCATTTGTAGCTCGTATCAGGTTGAGATTTGCACTGATTAAAGGTTAGAGTATCGCAGTCTCAATGGCGGGTTTAGCAAGAAAAATCTTAAAATAGCTGCATGAATGTTTTTATAGAAAGACAAAGAGGGTATGTTTAGGGTGTGCTTCCTTAATATTATGCAGTTGTCTTAGATAATTCCATTGCTCTTATGGCTAAGAGCGTTAACACAACCGGCATTCATCGATCAGTCGTGAGTAGCCTTGGTTCGAATCCCGATGTAGGAAACACATTTGAGCTTATCAAAAATATATCCCATCATTGTTACGCGCAGATGCCATAAAATAAAAAAAAATAATATCCCCACAATAAAACGTAACAGAAAAAATGAGTGTTTTTAGTATAACCCTTGGACCGGTTGTTTCTACCGGTTTTGCTTTCTGCATGGAAACATGTAAAAGATCATCCAGTCGATTTGTACGTAATTTTCTCTTGCATAAATAAAAAGGGGTTCAAACTTCAGAATATGCTTCTTACCCGAAAAATACACATTTTGTGTTTTAGTTGCATGGATAATTCTCATGTTTGGTTCAAATGTCTGTTTCATTGGTTTGAGAGCCCTTCTTCCCCCTCTCCAGAGGGAAGGCGTCTCGAACCACCTAAGAAAAATCAGTGGGGTTGTGTACAAGACACGACCGGTTGACGTAGACTACGTTTAACCAAGTGATTATAATTTATTTATTTATTTATTTATTTATTGATATAATTCCAACTGACTCAACATCTTATTGGAATGGGGAAAAGCCATGTGGCGTAAAAACCCCCTATTTCTAAATCGTACACTACATAAATCAACATGAATAGAAAGAATACAAAACAAGCAAAACTAAATTAATTCTAGTACACACAAAAATTTGCCAGTAAACTTAAAATAATCTGTCGTGATGGAATCAGTCATCTAGTGTCTTCGCCATTAGTGCCAGTACGTAGTAAATGCCACAATTTCTGAACTAGCGTCTCGTCATCCAACTACGCTGAATCCGGTGACGGAAGGTCTCAGCGGAACAGTTGAAGTCAAACAGAGCGTAGAGTTCATTGAAGCGCGATGACATGAATCGAATTGGATCGTGTAGGCCGTAGTTTGCTGCACGAGTTCCGAGCTGCAGAAAATTTCTTGTTCGCAGAACTCGTTCAGGAGCGTAGATGAACAGTTCGGCAAAAATTCCTGGAGAGTCGGTTTCACCTAGTAGCACTTTTGCTGCGAAAACTGCTTGCATTACTGTACGCCTATGCTCCAAGGTTTCAATACCCAAGAGTGAGCAACGATCCTGGTACGCTGGAAGGTTGACAGGGTCATTCCACGGCAGATGACGGAGAGCATAACGAACAAATTTTCTTTGGACTGCTTCAATCCTCGCAATCCAGATTCTTTGATACGGGCACCACACCAAGGCTCCAAATTCCAGAATAGAACGCACGAGAGAGCAGTACAATGCTTTCAGACAGGTGGGATCACGAAACTCGTCGGAGATCTTAAACATGAAACCGAGCTGTCTGTTTGCTTTGGTAATCATATCCGTGTAGTGTTGTCTAAATGTCAAACCGGAGTCAAGCGTGACTCCAAGGTCACGAACAGTATCAACTTTCTGCAGAGGTTGATTGTTTATCGTGTAATCAAACGCAATTGGGTGCAATTTTCGATGGAATGTGATAATGAAGCATTTACTAACACTCAGAGTGAGGAAATTCCTGGAACACCACTCTTCGAAGCTGCTGATCAAGTGCTGTAGTCGTAAACAATCAGCGAAGCATCGCACAGCCACATAAATTTTCACATCGTCTGCATAGAACGACCTGCAGTTAGGTGGAAGTAGCAGTCCAACCTCGTTGATGAAAATTGAGAACAGCAGTGGTCCCAAGTTGCTGCCTTGAGGTACGCCCGACATATTAGTAAAGTTGCTCGATTGAGCTGAGCCGATCTTCACACAGAGTATCCTGTCCGTTAGATAAGATTTAAACCAACGAACTAAGTTATTTGACACACCAAAGATTTCCAACGTGTTGGATATTTTCCCTGGCGTAACGAGATATTGAAAATCTTCAAAATAGGAATCGTAAACACTGCAGAGCAATTCTTTAGTACACAAGAAGGAATTCCGTCAGGTCCTGCCACGTTTGAAAGTTTCAGCTTCCGGATTGCGGCTTCAACGAGGTCTGATGTAATCGCAGGAATATTGAAGTCGAACGCGTCTCTGGGAGTATCTCTGAGTGCTTCGTTGACTTGCTCCAATGCTGGCACGGTGTTATTGAATACACTTTTGAAGTGCTCAGAAAGGAGATCACATTTGTCCACTGGTGTGCTGGCGATTCTGTCGCCAAGATGAATTTCAACCGGTAGCCCGTTAACATTCCTTTTTGTGTTCACAAATGACCAGAACAACTTTGGGTTGCGCCGAAGGTTAGATTGGATTCGTTTTGAATAATTCTTGTAAAGAAGACGATTGTACATTCGGTAATGGGTACTAGCTGTCGAAAAAAATCGCTTGGTGAATTGATTTCGAGTTTTGCAGTACTTACGAAGAGCCTTCGATCTCACACGTTTCAGGTACCGTAAATGAGCATTAGACCAAGGAGGTTTACGAGCAGGTCTCCTCAGCGGAACAAAATCTGATATAGCCCGAGACACTACCTCGTCAAAAAAATCAACCGCTTCATCGATAGTAGAGCACGAGTCAAGGAACTGCCAATCGACTTGAGACAAAGATTGGCTCATAGCAGCAAAATCAGTTCTACGGAAATTCAGTCCATGAGGGTCACCGATGTTATCGAAGGTAATAGGTACTGATAGATTGATAGTAATTTCCAGCGCAGGATGATCAGCGTCGAGGTTAATTAAAGGTTCGGAGGCTTCGACAACAGCACATTCCATTACGGCTGCTTCATTTGCCAACACAAGATCAAGCAGTCTCGAGTTACGATTTAACGTTGAATTTATTTGCGTTAAATTATGAAGGCTAAATCCATCAATCAAAGCACAGCAGGCGGGTGGCATATGCGAACTAAGAACGTCAATTGTGGGATGACCAATCATGGGAACATTCCAGACCAACCCAGACTGGTTATAATCGCCAAATAGTAAAGCGTAGTCGTTGTGATGTAAACGGGATAACACAGCGCCAATCGAACTGACATGGTCCTCAATGCTGCTTACATCAGATTTCCTATCGGGAGGTAAGTACATGGCGCCAATACTTAACTTCCTGTGTGCAGTTGTTATCTGGACCCATAACTGTTCGAGCGAAGGGTTAATAGGAGTAGGATCCAGGCAACTGTGAAGCCTTTTGGAAACTGCTATCAAGACGCCACCACCACGAGATTTCTTGCTATTAATGCGATTACGATCATTCCGAAAAACTGTGAACTGATCTCCAAATAGTTGAGCGGAATGAATTTGATCATTAAGCCAGGTTTCGGTTAGAACTATCACGTCAAAGTTGGACTCGACGACAGCTAAGAAGAAATCGTCTATTTTCGTTCGGAGACCACGAACATTTTGGTAATAGGCCAGTAGTCCGTGATGCAAAGCAGGCGTACAATCAGAGTGACTGGAATTGAAGGGCGCATCAGGTCTGGCTGGGCAAATAATGGAGTCGTACTTGCCTGAAGAAGCGTTTTGGAAGACCCTCTCCCCACTCCCACACGTAGGCCCGGGACGGCTGCATATCGCTGGCGGGAATGGCTCGACTACGGTGAGGGGATCGAGGGCTTCCACAATACTATTCTCGGTGCGTCCCGGCATTCGGCTAACACTAGATGTTTCTTGAGGTGCTGTTTTCAAACTTCCTTGAAATAAGCTGGAATCGGAGAGCGAATCAGGTCTTGTCGAGCTTGTAGGAAAGTTGTACTTGCCTGTAGTTGCGTTTTGGAAAACCCTTTCACCACACCCATACGTAGGGCCGGGACGGTTGTAAGTCGCTGGCGGGAATGGCTCGACTACGATGGGGGGCTCGAGGGCTTCCATAGTGCTGAGTTCCGTGCGTCCCGGTGTTCGGCTTAAATACCATGCGTGTAAAGGTGCGTCCAAAACCGGTAGAAATATGCTGGAATCGGAAAGCGAATCAGGTGTTGTCGGGCTAACATGAAAATCGTACTTGCCTGCAGTAGCGTTTTGGAAGACCCTCTCCCCACACCCACACGTAGGGCCGGGACGGCTGCAGGTCGCTGGCTGGAATGGCACGACTGCGGTGGGGGGATCGAGAGCTTCCATTACACTAAATTCGGTGCGTCCCGGAGTAAAAACAGGTGATTGAATGTCATAACGTAGAGCATCATGTCGTTTTCCTTTGCAAATTATTAACGCTGGATCGCAACTACCGGTGGAGTACCCGTTGTTGGCGTCAGAAATATAGCGGAGGGCTTCCGAAATTTTTGAGTTGAATATTCCTCAAACTCACGGAACATTATGCCTTCCGGCCAAGTCGAAGGGTCAAGCGCGTTTGTCTTCAGGGAAGGGTCCAAACCAATTTTGAAGGAGATGAAGGTCATGTTGCTTGTATCTCTTCCTTTAGCCACCAGTTTGATAACCTCGGGGTCTTGGGTCAAATCAAGGTTTGCTCGAATCAATGCCAAAATTTCCTCGTTGGTGACATCAGGACGTATTCGAGACAAATAGAGCCAAAATTTGTTCACTGGTTGAGCGGTGATTGAAACGGACACTGTATTCTGGTCAACATGCTTGGAACCAGATTGACATTCGAGCGCCTTTTGCTCTAAATCAGGTCCACGAGGTCGTTTGGCAGCTCGAGTTTGTCCGATTTGGGGCCATTGCCTGATGGATGGTGATTGCATACACGGTTCGGGCTTATGCGATAACAGTTTTATCTCCGTATGTAAGCTACTGATTGCCTCAGTGAGATACACCAACGGAGATTTTTCATCAGCCGCCTTAGTAATAGAACGGAGATGTGAATTTTCAAATAGCTCAGCACATTTATAGCACATCCAAAACAAGTTTTTGCGATGCGGCGTGAAATAGCCTAAAAGTGCCCGTGACACATTTGAACATGTCATATGGAACATGCCACCGCAGTATCCTCGGCATGTGACAAATTCTATGCCAGTAATCGCTCCATCGCATTTGGCGCAATTTTTGATTTCACTCATCGCTACACACGTGGTTTATCGTAATCGCCTTAAAGTATGTACACGCAATACAGCCACAACAGCACAACGGGGACGGAAATTTACTCCAAACAATAACAATGGTGACAATTATTTGCACGAAGATAAAAGGTGAACAACAGCAATCATGAAACGATGAAACTGCAAATTGCGAATGGCACGGCACATACAATGAACGATGCTATCAACAGTTCGACACCAAACAATTAATAATATCACTTCGTCAACAAATAAAATCGAACTAGTGTTGAAAACACTACTTAAACTGTAAAATCGTAGGCGCGAAACAAAGCACAGCTAGCACACTTATCCTAACTAATGTCAGGGAAATTCTGTGTGGCTATTACTAGCATTATAAGGGTTTCAATTATTCGTTCCGGTCGCTTGCCCTTGCCGATAGAAGCAGTTTAAGTCACAATATGACGGGTGCGGCTCTTATGGCGACCAGCGTTTTGAAGCCAGTATGTAAGAATATTCTATTGTACGCTCTTGAGATATTATTTGGTGGCCCTGAAAAGGGCCGTTTGGTTTAATGAAGTCAGTATGTGGGAAAATTCTCTTGTACACTCTTTATAACTCTTTGGTGGCCCTGGAAAGGGCCGTTTGGTTTTATGAAGTCAGTATGTGGGAAAATTCTCTTGTACACTCTTTATAACTCTTTGGTGGGCCTGAAAAGGACCTTTTGGTTTAAATGATGACACGGGCAGCTGTCGTGGCAGTTCCTTAACCATCTTGACATCAACGGGCACCAGATCCAGAGGTGGAAGAGCTTGATTCGATGGAAAAGGCGGATAACTAAAACCATTCGTCACGGCTAGCGCATATACCTTTCCATTTGTCATGCTTGAGCGACAAGTAGCGCATACAGCCAAGCCTTCAACGGATATGCCTGTATTGGCCAACACCTCGGCTTCAATGGTAGTGACCGGTTTAAGGCCATTCATGAACCACAACGTATCACAAACGCCGCACGGAAAACCAAAACGATTATTCACAAACCGTTTGATGAACTCCTTTAACGCTCCCTCTAAATTCGGTTCGAATAACTCTGCAAAGTTTGATGTTTGTTACGATTTTGGCATTTTTATAAATAATTGAGTCACTTAACCTGGCTTGAAAGCTCAGAAGACGGTATGTCATACTGTGCCTGAATGGCCTGCATCTCGGAATTCTCACCATCGCCGGAACCATCAACAATGTTTTGCATCGTTTGGGGGATTTCAGTAACGACAGGCAGCGGAGGAAATTCTATAATATGTACATTCAAACATATATTTTGACAGATAACTTGTCTCCTTTTCAACATTCACCATTTAATACCATACCATTCGGATCATTTGTATACAATCTGAGTTGTAGTATGCCTTTGCATAATTCAACTTCAAAGAATCAAAGATGTGCAATTTATGCAATTTTAGCAATTCTGGATTTCAAGGGTTATAATAAACATTGAAATACTCTAGAATTCAAATAACGATAAAATTTGTTATCAGAAAATATCCGACAGGTTTAGTGATTGTTATGAAAACACTATTGCAACATTTTCAGATGTGTAAGAGTCTCTAAAAATGTTCAAAGTTCAGGAAGTTTTATCAAACATAAAATAACAAAAATTATCTTGCAGTTGTTGTAAGGTTATATATAAGTATATAGGGTACATGTCCTTTGACTCAGCCGATTATGTAGCGCACGATTACAGTTTTAACTATAACTCATACAATAATTTAGCTAGAAACGTCATTTAACTAGTTATACCTTTGCTTAGACATGCTTAACAAGGCGTTTGCTGTTCTCGATCATGAAAAGTCACCAACTAATGTTATTGAGTCGAAAACTTTCGATAGATATGGAAATCATTAGGGATTCTTGTTCGAACGACTTTCAGTAAAGTTTATTTATTTCATCGCTCCGGGCTTTTAGTTATATTATCGCTCCGGGCATTCGGCTATATTCGGTATACTATACGGAATATAAAGCTACTTTATAACGTCTAAATGACTTTCTCATGTGATCGGCCATTCCATTTCGACACATTAAAATTCATACTGTATTCATTTAGTTATATAGGTATTGGTATGAATAAGCCCTTCGAAAAATACACAACCGTTCAATTTAATAAATATCAATTTCCTACCTCGAGTTGAAGGACCTTCTCCAGCGTCCCAACAAGTTGTTGGCAACGCATTACCTCTAGTTGCTCTCAATTTCGCCCGATAACTACGAGCTCGCTCGGCATCGGTGCATGGTCGTTTCGGAGGATTTCCCGTATGTTCGCTCTTAATGCGTTTCCTGAATCTGCGCAAGCGTTCTGGATCAAATCGGTTAGGCATTCTCACTTTCACTATGTTTCTCACAAAGTTTTTCTTCCTAGAGGTAGTACTCTATCCAAAGCAAATCGTTAACACAACAGAACAACTGTTTATAACACAACACTAATTGGAATTTACTTAGAATGTTGGTTCGGAATATCATGTTCGACATCGAAAATGGTGTCCGTGATAGGGAATTTGTGTGGTATAAGGTATGTGACGAAGGGAAAACAAGTTTTGCTAATACCACTGGCTGCCAATCGACAATTTGAAACGAAAATCCCAAGCAAACAAACTCTCAAGCTGAGAATATTAAATTGAAAGTAGCAAAGATGGATTTGAATCTGGTAGGATTTTTCGGTGAAAATATATCAAAGCACCGGCAGGCTTTGATTTATTTTAACTGATTTTATGGATCCGCTGCATAGCCCACTGTTGCCTAGTAACGACTTGGCAAAATCCAATATGACTGCCAATCGACCGAAATGTAAGATAATCTTATTCAAATAACTCTCTTAAATTAGAACTTGAATTGATTTATTGATTCATCGCGGGGTGCGCCAACCAGGTAGGAAAAAATTTCACCGACGGAGAACTGTCATACTCGCCTTCCATGGAGGCTCTCCCGCAAACAGTAGCGTTTTTGCAGTCGTGACGAACAAATCGGCACTAGATTAAATGGCGCACAAACCGAACGAAATGTCAATTTAATTCTTTAATAAACAACTCTCTGAGCTGGATTGGTTGTTCTCAGAAGGACAGATTATTTATTAGTAGGTTGCGCCAACTAGCTGGCTAAAATTTTCCCGACGGCTCGCCCTCCATGCAGTTGCGGCGAACGAATCAGCACCACAAACCAAACGAAATAAAAGTTTAATTCTTGTATAAACAACTCTTTTAATTAAATTGGTTGTCCTCAAAAGGACAGATTTTCAATTAATGGATTGCGCCAACCAGCTGTGTAAAATTTTTACCGACGGCTCTCCCTCCATCGAGCACCGACTAAATCTAAAATTAGTTCTTTAATAAACAACTCTATTATTTTAATTTATTGTCCTCAAAAGGACAGATTATTACCACCTACTGCTGCTCGCCCCCAAAAACGCTTTCCCCCAAAAACTGCTCGCCCACAAACACGCTTTTCCCCAAACAGCAGCGTTTTCGAAATCGCGGCGAAACAATCGCCACGATGATGTAAGATGGTGGCTTGCACAAACCGACGCGATTGTGCGCCTCCATAATCCGCCGTTTTACCTCATCGCGACTTCGCAAACGCTGCTGTTTTGGGGAAAGCGTCCTTGGGGGCGAGCAGCAGTTAATTTGTCCTTTTGAGGACAATAAATTAAAATAAAAGAGTTGTTTATTGAAGAACTAATCTTAAATTTAGTTCGGTACTTTATGGAGGGCGAGCTGTCGGTAAAAATATGACCCAGCTGGTTGGCGCAATCCATAAATTGATAATCTGTCCTTTTGCGAACAACCAATTTAATTGAAAGAGTTGTTTATATAAGAATTAAACTTTTATTTCGTTTAGTTTGTGTGCCTAATATCATGGTGCCGATTCGTTCGCTGCAACTGCAAAAACGCCTAAATGGAGGGCGAGCCGTCAGGAAAATTTTCAGTTCAGAGTTGTTTATATAAGAATTAAATTAATATTTCGTTCGGTTTGAGCGCCATTTAATCTAGTGCCGATTTGTTCATCACGACTGCAAAAACGCTACTGTTTGCGGGAGAGCCTCCATGGAAGGCGATCTGGACAATTCTCCGTCGGTGAAAAAATTTTCCTATCTGGTTGGCGCAACCGGCGATGAATTAATAATTCAATTCAACTTCTTATTTAAGAGAGTTATTTGAATAAGAGTTAATCATACATTTCGGTCGATTGGCAGTCATATTGGGTTTTGCCAGGTCGTTACTAGGCAACAGTGTGCTATGCAGCGGATCCATAAAATCAGTGAAAATAAATCAAAGCCTTTTCACCAAAAAATCCTACCAGAAACAAATCCATCTTTGCTACTTTCAATTTAATATTCTCAGCTTGAGAGTTTGTTTGCTTGGGATTTTCGTTTCAAATTGTCGATTGGCAGCCAGTGGTATTAGCAAAACTTGTTTTCCGTCGTCGCATACCTTAAACCACACAAATTCCCTATCACGGACATGATATTCTGAACCAATATTCTCTGTAAATTCCAATTAGTAGTGTGTTATAAACAGTTGTTCTGTTGTGTTAACGATTCGCGTTGGATAGGGTCCTACCTTTAGGAAGAAAAACTTTTTGAGAAACATAGTGAAAGTGAGAATGCCTAACCGATTTGATCCAGAACGCTTGCGCAGATTCAGGAAGCGCATAAAGAGCGAACATACGGGAAATCCTCCGAAACGACCATGCACCGATGCCGAGCGAGCTAGTAGTTATCGGGCGAAATTGAAAGCAGCAAGAGGTAATGCGTTGCCAACAACTAGTTGGGACGCTGGCGAAGGTCCTTCAACTCGAGGTAGGAAATTGATATTTATTAAATTCAAATCAATTTGACAAAGTGCATGTCATCATAGCAATTGAATATATCTCTATGTTATCTCTTCCTGTCTTAATAAATTTCAACATAGTATTAATTGTATTATGGTGATGACATGCACCGCGTGCTTTAACATCATACGAACCTACAAATGATATCGATACAAATAATGCGCTGAACGTATTTTAATGCGTGATTATTTTCTCAGGTGTTTATTTTATATTTATAAAAATTTATTATGTATTAACCACCCTTTTTTCCCATACCCATTGCAAAGAATAATAAAATTTTATAAAACTAACTCCCTTTCTTCTGCGAGATCTAATATGTTTATGTATATTTCGATTTCATTAACGTTTTAGCCATATTGAATTCACTAATTTACCTGATATTCACATAGAAACACGAATAATTATTTCACAAGAAAGCCATAGACCATATTTTAGGTACGCATTTAACCATATATTCCCTACTATGGCCTTATGTATTCATCACATAGTAAAATGTAGAATATAAAAGTTTTCAATGGAAAAGGAAGAGTTAGCGGTCGTGTATTTTTCGATGGGTTATTCATACCAACACCTATATAACTAAATGAATTTAGTGGGAATTTTAATGTTTTGAAATGGAATGGCCAATTGATCACATCAGAAAGTCATTTAGGTGTTATAAAGTAGCTTTATATTCCGTATAGTATACCGAATATAGCCGAATTCACGGAGTGATAATATAATTAAATGCCCGGAGCGATGAAATAAATAAATTTTACTGAAATTCGTCCGAACAAGAATTCTTAATGATACCATATCCATCGAAAGTTTTCGACTCAATAATGTTAGTTGGTGACTTCATGGCCCAGAACAGCAAACGCCTTGTTAAACAGTTGAATATCGAATCCTAGAGGGTTTGAGCTGTTTAGTGGAATACCTGTAACTAGAAATTAGAAGAAAAATTAGTATCTTCCATATAATTCCAACTACATTTGCTTATCTTCGACAGATACGCGTATTTGCTACAATGTGCAGACTTCTACAGTGTCTCGTAAGTCGAGTTATTAGTACGAGACACTGAAGAAGCCTGCACATTGTAGACGAAATACGCGTATCTGTCGAAGATAAGCAAAGGTAGTTGGAATTAAATGGAATCCTAGAGGGTTTGAGCTGTTTAGTGGAATACTTGTAACTATAAATTAGAAGAAAAATTAGTAATCTCCATTAAATGGAAGATACTAATTTTTCTTCTAATTTCTAGTTAGGTGAATATCGTTTCTAGTTAAATTATTGTATGAGTTATATATAAAATTATAATCGTGCGCTACATAATCGACTGAGTCAAGGGACATGTACCCAATATACTTGTATATAACCTTACAACAACTGCAAGATAATTTTTGTTATTTTCTGTTTGATAAAACTTCCTGAACTTTGAACATTTTTAGAGACGCTTACACATCTATTTATTTATTTATTTTATTTTCGTCAACAGATAAAAATGTTCATCCCAATGACCCTTTAAAAAAATTAAATTACATACGAAAATTAACAAAACTTAACAAAAACATATACGGAAACAACGCTTATTAACCTCACGGGATACATTAAAATCAAACACATTATAGCAGCTGTTGAAAACGCGGCACATGCTTTGCACAGGTTCGTGTTTGCCGTAGTTGGCCCTTGAGTGCCGGAACACGAAGAACTGTTGTAAACGGAGATTTCGTCGTCGAGTGTTGATGGTCAAGAGATCCAGTAGAGCAGAACAATCAACATTTCCTTGAAGTAGATCACCAATGAAACACGCTTTGGCTACCATACGCCTACCTTCCAACAGATCCAGGTTGATGAGCTTGCACCGACTTTCATAACTTGGCAATCTACGAGGGTCTTGCCAGCGAAGATGTCGCAAAGCAAAGCGTATAAACCTTCGCTGAACAGCTTCGATCCTCTGGACTGCGTTTTGGTAGAAAGGGGACCAAACGATGGCACAGTATTCCAAGAAAGGGCGAACCAAAGAGCAGTATAATGTCTTCAGACAGTAAACGTCCCAATGTTGTATATACTCACCTCAACGAACGCTCAATACCAGTTTTCGAGAGAGATAACTCACAGTGTTCATTTTCGTACCAGCATTGCAGAACGAGATGGAGCGCGACGGTTTGAACGATATGGTGATTCGACTCACCGCGAGAATAGGAAAAACCAGAGAATAAGTTCATAAGAATCAGCTCTATCTCTCTCAGACCTTGAGCACGATCGTAATAACTCATGCAACGTTTGACTCGCAGTCTGAGCATTATTTTGTTGAACAAACAATTTCTTGCTCACTCAGTTGATCGCTAGCAGTTGTCTGGTTCGGAAGTTCCAGCAATGCCGCCGCTGGTGTGAGACAATGGCAAAACGAGAAAACAAGGAAATGATTTCCGTTGTAATGCTAATCCAGACGGGCCACGTTGGGATAGCGGCTAGTGTGTTGAAGACTCTGATAAGTGAGCGAGTAAAATATAATTTAATAATCATAATTATCAATTTAAAATCGATTTCGCATCGCGTCTTGGTCATCATGCGTTTGCCGCAGTGTATGATTCAGAATGAAAACATGAATACTGGAATCATTATGTATATATGGAACGATTAAAGAAATGGTTGAAGTAAAAACTAGAAAATAAATGTATATAATTATTGAGATTTATCTTCTTTTTCTGCTATCTTCATTCGGGAATTATTATTTAAAAGAATTAAATTTAAAAGTGGTAGACTGATATTATAAATATCTGTTTTCTTTTAAACTCAGCATAACACGCACTTTAATAAAAAGATGGAATGTTACTTTTAAAAACAAATTGGTTTATTTATCTTTGCATCGTACCGTTATATTTAAAATCTCGCGTATCATTTGAAAACAACCAGCCGACGATTCTCTTCCTCAACTTCCTCTGTTGTATACCACGGCAAAATAAACAAATCTTTGGCTCTGCGTGTAGCTTTCAACAACTTATGCAATACAAAATATTTTAATAGCTGCGTTATTAACAGAAGGTTGATGAACAAAATCGGTCAAAAAGGATAGTTCCTTTGCTCGTGGTACGCGAGAAATCGCTGGCTGCTGAGATGTTGTTGAAAATCTAACACAGTTTCACCACAATCACGGCATTCCATTTTAAATTACGACACGAAATATTGAAACGCCATTGACCCCATTGCAGCAGTCAGCTGTTGGTATGAAAAGTGTATTTGTTTGGAGCGTAAACATTTTTTTTTATATAAATCATTTATTTGTACAAGCTCAATCGAATTAACTTTACAGAGCCAAGTTTTCATATTTGTATACATAAATTATCTTAAAACTAACGTTAAGAAGATCGCGGCCGTCTCGAGGTTAATAGGATTAACAACTGAATGGATGGGAAGGTAGGCAGGAGTTTGAAGTGGGGCTTACATAACACATTTTTTTTAAATTCTAAATTGTCAAAAAACTTTTGGCTTCTTTTAACTTGAACATTTTTGAGAAAGAAAAAAAAAACACACAAACACAGATAAAAAAAAAAACTTAAAGTAAACATACAGGTTCATCTAACTACAATCTAAGGCTAATGTTAGTCAAAAACACATGAATGAGCTTCAATTTATTTGTTTTGTGTTCGGTCAGAAAGAATGTAAATATTCAGGGAATACGTTCATACTGACATTGTTTTGTAGTTATTGAACTTAACTAACTTGCTAAATGTATGATTTGATATTTCATATATAAACATTGATAAATTTCTTTTTTTTTCCTTTATTATCGAGATTTTCAGCTCTGGGCTGGTTCATCTCCCGTCGTAGTCACTCAAATACCGTTTGGGTATTTTCGTGACTTGTACGGGGGTGAGATTCGAACTCGTGACTTTGGCGTGAGAGGTATGGATGCAGACCACTACGCCGGGGTCGTCCCCACGGCAATAAATTTCATGTTTTCTATCGATGTGCCGGAAATGAGTTCCAATGCTGAAGTTTTGCCTTTCTCTACATTTTCCGAACTTGTAATCAAGTTGAAATTTCTTATTTTGTGGATTTTTTTTTCATTAAATGGTTTGATAAATTATTTATGCAGCAATGAAAATCGTGTACAATTTGGCAATAATTTGAAAATAAAAATTTCCCATCGTATCTCAAAACTTATTTCCTAGAAATAAAACTCTTTCCATAGCGAATTTTATGTATGTATGTATGTAAGGTAGTCACCATCCCTTCTAAGGGAAGGTTCATTAATTATGTCACGCAGTAAGGGGGGAGGGGGTTTTGGAAAAACGTGACGATCCATACAAAAAAATGTTAAGGTCCATACAAAAAACGTGACAAGGGGGGGGGGGGGGGTATAAAATGTCAATTTTTGCGTGACGTAATTAATGAACGTTCCCTAAGACCTTGTCATGTATGTAGCTCCACTTAACAGCAAGATCAAATTGAGTTAACGGTTTGTATTCCCAGCAACACTGTGTGTAGGGCCAAAAACGGTGGGGCGGACCCGCAAGCAGAGACGCTTACGCGAAACCCGTGAAAAATTAAGATTCTCATTCAAACTATACGGTCCAACAAATTGAATAACCCAATTCGCAATCCTTATCAAACTTTTTACGGGATGGCTTTTTAAGAAGGGCACGTCACTCTCGCTGAAACTGTTGGAGTAGAATTCACAGCAATCGAATCGATAGGATAAGAATAAAGGTAGTGTTTGTACCCTCCTAAACGCCGGTTGTCATACCACTTCATTGTTCAATTCCAGATTTAATGATCCCTGATGCTTCCTCCTTTCCCAATATATAGTCAATATCATATAGTAATTTATAAAATAAAGTGAATGAATATTAGAATGATGAATAATATAGTGAGTGAATATGAGAATAATAATAACAATTCCATTTGTGAACCTGAAAGTTTAGACAATGTTAAAACGAGTAAAAAATATGGTTTAAAATTATTTTTCAAAATTTGGGATGTTCATGGATGATCTGAGATTATAGAGCATATAAAGAATAGTAAACCTAAAATTTCTAAGTGCTCTTCCTTTTCCTTTTATCACAATAATTTTTTGTAGAGGGTACTATAGTGATTTTAATTATGTGAGTTTATGTATTGCATAAATTTAATATCATAAAATAAAATAATAGACTGACGTTATAATGTTAAGTAGTAATACTAGCAAGCCAGTAAACTATAGTAGAATATATATATATCCGTAACATAGCTGGTCATTCACCCATTGAAAGATTTCCGTTTATAGACAAGTAACATAATAAGCGTAGGTACAATGTATATATGACATCCACTGCTTTGTTACTGAAATTGAAAATTAGACATGTATTAAAATCCTAAAAGTCTTGAAAAAAATGAAAACAACTAACAGTGAGGCTAAATTAATTTTATATGAGTGTGAATAACGACAAAAACGGAAACGTAATGAAACTACAGAAAATAATAATAAATTTTACGATAAGTCTTGAAGAATCTGGACATGATTCTTTATCTGTAAAATATGAAATGAACTATTGTAAATTATCCTTTTTTGGTAAATTTGGACATAGTTTTGTTCAGTTGAATTTGTCGCATATGATCCTTCCTAAAAAAACGTTAAAAACTTTCCTATCTTTTCGAATACATATTTAAAGTTAGGTAGACTATAATTGACATGGAAGGATATATGTGAAGCTTAAATTGACCTTTAAAATAGCATAGAAAATATAGTGGAGGGATGTTATTTTGTATATTTGATTGTATATTTAAAATTATTTTACAATACTTGGGAATTCCTTGGATGATAAACTCTTTCCTACTAGAATTGTTAACAAAACAGAACAATTGTGTTCATCACAGTAATAATTGGCATGTACAGAGAATGAATTGGGAATACAACGTGAGAAAAGCTAAATCTTATCCGTGATCGGAAATTTCTTGATACTTGCCGGAATACAATACACAACATGCAATATATGCACCTTTTTTTAAAATTGTTAACACTAAATAGCGGCCTCTACAAGAGAACCTCTTGTTGTCTAGAGAATAAATCTCAAAAATCAATCAAGAAATGATCGAGTTATTAGCGGTCAGTAATTTAATTTTTCGTGGGAGCCATTTCTTAAATTTCTATTTGGCATTCAACCATTGCTGTAAGCCTGCTCTGTATTTGCGCTCCAGAATAATATAGACACAGTATAAATTTTCGAGCCGTTCTAGAAATTTTACACAACGCTTTAGGTATGCGACGACTAAAGGAAAACTAAAACTATTTGAACCGCCGCTGGCTGCCAATTGCCAAGAATTTAGATCGGAGTTTGAAAAATGTACGATAAATTCATTCAAACTTCTTAACTAGGAAAATTGAATTGGCCGTCCTGAAAAGGGAGGATTTTATATGGTGCACATTTGAATTTAAACCTCCTTGGTCTTTTGCAGAAGCACATTATTGCATCCGTTGCATCGTACCAAAAATTGGCTAAGATCAGGATCAACACAAGCACCTTATTTTGCTCCTCATGGTCACAAGTTTGGTCAACCGATTGCTCATCACAAAACTAATGGCTGCCTAGCAACGGTTGCCTAGAAAAATACAGTTATCAGCTACCTGATCAATGGTTGCACGCCAGTGAACCCTCCAGGGTATTAGCCACCGCAAGCTGTCAATCCAATATTTGATCCCCGCCACTCCGCACAGCTTGAATAATACCGAACGAATGATTTAGTTTGCGAAGGTGTATCCCTTTTTTATCGTTCACTGCAACATAGTTTATTGCTACATTGAAATCTTCATTGAAATGGAAATCACTGAAATACTATGCATGTAGCAAATTTAGCCTTCAAAACTATATTTTAAAACATCACCTTTTATTTGCGTTATTTTCAATAGTTTACAATTGTAGAAAGATATTTTTTTATAGTTGACTCAATACGCGGGGAATTTTGCAACCGATTGATTTAAACATATTGAAAATCTATCGAAGAATAATTAAGTTATAAGCGTTTAATTTGTATTTCCTATCGGACGTTATTTTAGGATTTTCAAATGACACCCTAACCTTGCCGTAAGACGTAGTCTACGTCAAAAAAAATCGTTAGCTCTCTCGTAGTGAATATGTCTAATATGCACTTTCAAATCTGAAAGCCACGAATCACACCTAAACAATATGTTCAATAGGATTAAAAAAAAATTGACGTTTCGATCGAATATACTTTGTACGGAAGGTGGTCTAGCATTTCCTAATCTTCTACTTCGCTTCTTGAATATGATGCAAAAGATAAGTCAAATGTAGGTGAAATAGAAGTGGAGACAGATTATCTTATACAATTTTGACATGTTTCATGATATACATTTAAAAAAGTCACTAAATGTACAGCCCAAAACTCACTATAAAACACAGCACATCTTGAACTCATGGATATCGATAGTTTAGGAACTGCATATTTTTTATAACAATGCTGAGATGTAATTCATATATTTGCTTACACTGCGCTCTGTTTGCTGACATTTAAATATGTATTCGATGCCAGATGCACACAAATGTCTTGTCCACGCACGTGCTTTATCAGCCAGTACGAAAATTAAACCGTTCTCGCAAACCTCGATAGTCGGATGCACACTAATTTTATAAATTCTTTCTATAAAGTCTTTATAAATTACACCAGAGATGCATCATAAAAGCGACACAAGCTAACGCCAAGATATAAATAATGCAAACCCAATATCACTATCCCACCAACAAGCTTTACTAATTAAGCAGGAAGCAAATAGGAGGTGATAAAACAAATCCCAAACCCTCTATTGGTGGCACGCCGCAGATATCCACCTACTAGACGCAAGCGAATTATCCGTAACATCTTGTTCAACCAGCATCGTTAGCTTAATGAGCAAACCCGTCAGCTGCTCATGCGGTACTCACTCACCATGCGAGTTGGTTCCTCGCCACTCAATAATAGTTCGTTTCATAGCATGAAGAGATGAAAGCGCAATGGCAAAACTACACACATTCACTCTCCTGCGGAAACGATAGGGGGATGATGAACAGCAGCATTATTTGTGTTCTCTCCTCTCGCGAGCAGAGAACTCTCGGCTGCAAATCGTGAAAACGCTCATGATTCAACAACACTGAAACGTCCCTTCGAGTTTTTGAAGAAGCGGGTTTCTAAATCCTATTTACTTGAAGAGGCCTTGGAGCAATGTACGGAAGATGTGGTTGGCCCGGACATGGATTGAGTCAAACATTACTCCAGATCCTTGACCGTTCATTTTTCAGGCTGCAGCGCACCTCCTCGAAGGATGTAGTCGTGGAAATTACATCGCACGTTTTCGGCCAGGAGATGATTTGAGCTGTTGGATATACTATTCGCGATATGTTGATTCAGCTTTCAGGTATCGAATTTTGCAGTTCCTGCTGAAGAAAGTGTGCGTCTTCCGGACATTTTATAACGTAGTACAGCTTCAGGTCATCCGCGTAGGATAATTTCAAGCATTTGAGGACCAAGTTCACGTCGTTCATATATAGCAGGAAAAGGAATGGGCCAAGGTGGCTACCTTGAGGAACGCCGGAGGTTACCGGAAAGCTAGATGAGGCGTAATCGGCAATCTTCACGACCATAGTTCTACCAGTCAGGTATGAACGGAGCCAGTTCAACAGTTGATCGTGTACCCCCATGTTGCCGTATTTAGAAATGGCAATCTGATGGTTCATTTTATCGAAGGCCGCAGAGAGATCTGTGTAAATGGCGTCTACTTGATGACCGCGTTCCATTTCGCGCATGATGAACGATGTAAATACGGTTAGATTGGTCGCCGTCGAGCGCTTGGTCACAAAACCGTGTTGGTCTGGAGAAATAGTCTGTGAATAGTCATTGACCAGCCTTTGGAGAACAATTAGTTCAAATAGCTTGGATACAGAGCTTAGTGCAGCAATCCCACGATAGTTGGCGACGGACCTTTTGCATCCCTTCTTGTGTATTGGGAATACAAATGACTCTTTCCAGCATTCAGGTAACTCGCCGGACGTTACAGACAAATTGAACACCGTAGCCAGGGGCGCAGCCAGCGTGTTTAGGCAACGCTTCAGGACAATTGAAGGAATACCGTCAGGACCGCATCCAGTTGAAGTTTTCATCTGCTTCCCGGCTGAAATCACCATGTCACTATGAATAGTGAAAGCAGAGCCAAATACAGGCATGCGGGGAACATTGCTAGTAGCCGCTTCGAGGCTCTCGGCGTCCAAAATTTCGTCGCAGAAGACACTGCTGAACTGCGTACGGAACAAGCTGGCGATACCCACGATAGTGTCTGCTTCAATAGTGCCATCAGTCATAGTAGAGGGTAGGCCGGTTTCTTTCCGTTGTTCGTTCACAAACCGCCAGAAGCTTTTCGGGTTCGTTTTGAGACGACTCTGCAATTGAAACTGATGGGCGTTGTACAAGCTGTTATTGAGGTATTTGTAATCGTCGTTGGCACGAGCGTAGTTTGCCCTCGTAGAATCGGTGCGATATCTGCTGTGTTTCCTCAAAGCAGCCCTTTTAACTCGTTTCAAGTGTTTGAGGTCAGAATTAGACCAGGCAGGTTTGGGAGGCTTACGGTTGATTTTCTTAGGCACGAATTGATCGACGGCGTAAAGCAGAATACAGCACATAGTCGAAGCAGCAAAATTTGCATCCCCGTTTGCAAGAGTCGTGTTCCAGTCCACGTCGGCGAGAAAGTTGTTCATTCCCTCGTAGTCAGCATGGTTGAAGTCATAATAAACATTTTCGAAGTTGTCATGGAAGCTGTACTCAGGATTTAACTCCAGCGTCAGTAGCAGAGGGAATGGTTTCTGCAGCTTTTGACAAGCGGTGTCGGAGCTTGAATGACAGAACATCTTTGACCCAGTTCTTCGGTAATGAAGCATAGATCCAGCAAACGATTGTTGTTGTTCGGAATGCCGTTAACTTGCCGAAGTCTCGCGGTAGAATAAGCATCAAGCAAGGAGAGAGATGCTGGTCTGAATGACGAACATGAAGAATCTGGATAGTGGAAGCCGTTGGTATTGACATGCCATGAAATCGTGCTGAGGTTGAAATCTCCCACAACGACGATGTTGTCGCTGGGTCCCATTTGTGACACGATCCAATCCAAAGAAAAAGTGTGCTTATCGATGAGGCTGCTGTCGTTGACACGATCAGGTGGGATATACACCACGCACATAAACAATGTTCCGGTTTTGGTGGATATTGCCACCCAGAGATGTTCAACCGTTGAGTTTTCGGGAGGCTTCAAGAGGCGAGATTTGAACGTTGAGCACACGGCAAGAAGGACTCCGCCACCAGATTTCTTGTTGCTGTTGAGCGGCGATCGATCTAGTCGGTACACATCGTACGTGTCGTCGAACAGTTGCTTCGATAATGTGTTACTGCTTAGCCATGTTTCTGTGAAGGCGTAGATATCGTAGCATGCGTCGCTGCATGCCAACTGGTACTCGAGCGAACTGTTAATGCCTCCTACGTTCTGGTAGTACAGAAGAGCTTTAGATAAGGAGGCAACGGAATCGGCCGGTATCGATCTAGAAATGGAAACAGCATCAGGCCGGGCGACATCATTAGAAGAAGGATACTTGCCTTGGATGGCAACTTGGAGAGCCCTGTCCCCGTTACTAGACCCAGGGCCGGGACGACTTTGACGGCTGGAACGGGCAAATACAGCGTCACTGATACCGGTAGTGGGCACAACTGGGCTAGGAGGGTCCAGGGCCTCCATATTGCTTTGTGACGTGCGTCCCAGACCGGTTGAAGTGGCGGTCGATGTGTGTTGATGATGAGCAAAACATGTTAGGTGATGGGTATGTAGCGGGCTGGTTGAGCATAATAGCGGCGAGTTACTGCAAGCATCAGCATGCGAGGAAGCGGCACTGGAAATCGGGAAAGCATCAGGAGCAGAATACCTTGGATAACACACATACTTGCCTGGAAGTTCAGGTTGGGAGACCCTCCCCCTAACTCCGACCACAGGACCGGGATGGCTGAGATGGCAGGAACTGATGCTAGATAGATGATTAACTTCGATTGGCACGACTGGGTCGGAGTGGTTGAGGGCTCCCGTAATGCCTTGCAGTGTGCATCCCGGTTTCGTGATAGTTATGGTATCCAACGTAGGATGACGACGGTGGTTTAAATCAAACGAGGTGTTTTTAGAAACCCCTGTCCGGATCTTTTGTCTTGGTAGTTGACAAATTCCCGAAAAAAGATCCCGTCTGGCCATGTGTCGGCACTGAGAGCCACCTCACGGTACTTTTCGTCGACCCCAATTTTAAACGAAATGAATCGCATCGCCGTTACATCAGCGTCCTTCTTCACTAACTTTCTAACCTCGATCGGTTCGTCGCAAGGTATACATTCAGTGGCTAAAGCGAGAATATCATCCTCCGTAGCACTGACTGCAATCCGAGACAGAAATATCCAACATTTTTCTGGTTCTGGGGGAACAGTTGCAACCGATGGAATGTTCGCAGATGGCTTTTTTGTGCCGCGCGATAAATTATGCTGATCGGGTGAAATTAATCCTGCTGCGCCAAACGATCGTTTGTTATTTTTCCGAGCCAGACTAGGCCAACCGGAGGATAAACCGGGTGCAGCGGGGGTAGTAGGGGCAGCAGCAGGAACAGCAGAAATTTTCGTGACCAGAACTTCGACTTGCTCCCTGTTTTTTTCTAACTCTGTTCTAACTCCCTCCAGAGCTGAACGATGTGTTTCGCTCAGATTTTGTAATGCCTCCGTTAACGCCCCAAAAGCGTCCCGTACGTGTTTCGAATTCATAATCCCGGAGCAACTGTTGCAAAACCAGAAGAGATTAGGTTGTTCGCTAATTAAATCCATGTTTGCACGGGATAAGGAGACGCAATCAAGATGAGCAACTTTTTCACAAAAACCCTGGCATTTAATAAATTTTAGGGTTTTCACCGGTTCAGAGCACTGTAGGCAGCTTGATTCCATCCTGAAGCTTTTATGCTAGATAACAAGCACCAGCGGATATGCAACACGCAAAGCGGTTGAAGTCGTTTGTTATGGCAGGGAGTTGTGTGCAATTTTCAGTGCCGTTAATGACAACCAGATGTCGCTTCGAGAAAGAAAAAAATGCGTAGGGAGGTGATAGGCAGAATCTTTTGTTGCAACCGTCGCACTAAACACTACACTAAACAATCAAAATAAATGCACTTTTAATTTTCAAAATAATAGAACGACACTAGCGCGACGAAACAAATCGATAGACGAAACGATTAACAAATAAACGCCGATTTTAAACACAAGGAATATTCAGAAAAAAGGTAAACAAAATGACGATGAAAAAACCGTGTTCCGTATCGACAGATAGAGTTACATCTGAAAATGTTGAAATTGATTATAGTGTTTTCATAGCAATCACTAAACCTGTCGGATATCTTCTGATAGCGAATTTTATCGTTATTTGAATTCTAGAGTATTTCAATGGTTATTATTACCCTTGAAATCCAGAATACCTAAAATTGCATAAATTGCAAATCTTTGATTCTTTGAAGTTGAATTATGCAAAGGCATACTACAACTCAGATTGTATACAAATGATCCGAATGGTATGGTATTTAAATGGTGAATGTTGGAAAGGAGACAAGGTATCAGTCAAAATATATGTTTGTATTTCAGGGCCACCAAAGAGTTATAAAGAGGGACCACCAAAGAGTTATAAAGAGTGTACAAAAGAATTTTCCCACATACTGACTTCATTAAACCAAACGGCCCTTTTCAGGGCCACCAAATAATATCTCAAGAGCGTAAAATAGATTTTTCTTACATACTGGCTTCAAAACGCTGGTCTAATGTCCCATAAGAGCCGCACCCGTCATATTGTGACTTAAACTGCTTCTATCGGTAAGGGTTAGCGACCGGCACGAATAATTGAAACCCTTTGAACGCTAATAATAGCGACACAGAATTTCCCTGACATTATAATGCATCACTTGGTTTAACGTAGTCTACGTCAACCGGTCGTGTCTTGTACACAATCCCACTGATTTTTTGCTGAAGGGAGCTATCAAAAAGGTGTGGGCAACGATATGTTTGCAGGGATGGCTCAGCCGACTCTTTCAAAAGCGCTATCAGCAGTTATCAATGCTTTTGAGACCGAAATTTGTCCGGCTGCCATAAAGTTCCCCGATACGGAAGCTGAGAAGGATGACATAAAACTTGGATTTTATGAAAAAACGGGATTCCCAGGGGTGATAGGATGTGTTGATGGTACACACGTCAGAATTTTTAAGTCTGTTCACGATATTCAACATCTTTATTACAACAGGATAGGATTCCACAGCCTGAACGTTATGCTTGTAAGTTTTAAATAATGATATAAAAGCTGTAAATTTAGCGTTTTATTGTTTTAGGTCTGTATTTAGGTGCATCCTAGCAGCTCGCCAACTGCACTACAAGCCAGAAAAAGCTGCAAGAATAGTGAATGTTTGTTGCGCTTTACACAACTTGCGAAAAAGATTCAACGTTCCAGAACATCACATACAGTGGGAAGAGCAAAATGATGATGATCAATTTGTTGATCCTGGGCCTGACGATGACATATCAGCAAACGAAATTCGAATTGAAATAATGAATTCTATTACCTAAAATTTTTCATGCTACTTGCGTGCTCCGATAGAAGTACAAAATAAATAAGTTACCCTACTAAAACTGCTGTTTGAGGAAAGATTAACAAAGATTTCGAATTATCAGTTTATTATTAATTTGATTGAATAATCTTCTGTGATGGAAGGGAACAGGACCTGATCGGAGGCTGAGGACGTTCAAAGGCCGCTATAGAAATGTCTATGGAGCTTTCTCTTAAAATCTTTGGTCTAGCAAGACAAATTGTTGCCCACTACCATGTAATCATGGTGATGAGTAGATATTTCCTTCATAATATTATAATTACGCACCCTACGACTTGGGGAAATAAAAACCTAATTAAAATACCTTTAAGTGATCGACAAGGGTACCCGGGTACCCACCAAATTCAAATGGTTGTTACTGTCAATTATTGGCCAATTTTAGTTCTGTTTTCACCGTTAGATTCAGAAACTCATCTGCTTTATGGACATTGACAGCAACGTCCATTTGGATTCATCTGGTTCCCGTAAATACGGGTCCGGGGCTGAGGTCCGGAATGGAGACACTATTTGAGAATATCAAATGTATTACGGGAACTGACTGTCGAAACCTTTGGAATAATTCCTTAAAACACATTTCTTTTCAACTGAGGTATATGCCGACTTGTCCCCGGACCGGTTATTCCGGAACAGCCTCCTGGGAGGCCTTGAGTGACCATGAACATATATATAAGGAATCCCCGGCAATCTATATATATTGGGAAACTAGGAGAATTTAAAATTTAACACTTCATTTGATCACTTTTTAAAAAATTAAAAAATTAAACCTTGAAACACTTTTTTAAATTTTCGCTAGAATTCGCGAGCAAATTCCATTTAATTCCACTATGAGCTTATCTTTTGACAGATAGGCCTATTTCGTCTGCTACTTACAGACTTCTTCAGTGTCTGTAGTGTTATGTCGTCATTTTGAATTTTCATTTTCAAAATGACGACATAACATGGAGGAAAAAAGTACGATCATACATAAAACTAACACAACTTTGTATGGAAGAAAATTACTTTTCCTTTAGAAATGAACATTTCAAACAATTAAAAGGCGCCCCTATGGGTAACCCCCTTTCTCCTTTTCTGAGCGAAATCTTCATGGCAAATTTCGAAGAACAATTGCAAGATCAACTACCTACCGTTTGGTATAGATACGTTGATGATGTGTTTTGCATTTTAAAGAAAGATCTCTTAGCTCCCACTCTAAAAACCTTAAACAACGCACATAAAAACATAGAATTCACTTATGAAATTGAAAAAGATAACAAATTACCATTTTTGGACTTGCTCGTAGTGAAAGAACATTCTAAACTCACATTTGAAATCTACAGAAAACCAACAAACACACAACGCACAATACCACATACGTCTAACCACTCATACCAACACAAAATAGCATCATTTAACCACATGATACACAGAATACAAACATTACCCCTAAGTCCAAACGGCATAACTAAAGAACTCGACTACATTTTTGACACAGCACACTTGAACGGTTACTCCCGAAAACTAATACAAAACGTAATCAACAAAAAAACACAAAAACAATACAAACAATCACTCACCACATTAACAGATACACAACCCCAACTTAAAAGAATAGCAATGACATACGATAACACTACACAATTACGACCAATCCTACGCAACTTCGGTTTTGAAATAGTTTATACTAGTAAAAATAATCAACTTAAAACCCTCTTAGGGTCGGCTAAAGACCCCATTAACAGTCTAAACAAATCCGGGGTCTACAAAATAACTTGTGACCATTGCGGCAAAATCTACTTTGGACAAACTAAACGTAATCTCAATATTCGATTCAAAGAACACATTGCAGAAGTCACTAAAGCAAACAAAGACACTGACAAAGGGATCATACACCATTTTAAATCAAAAGTAGCTGAACATATATTCAATGAAGAACATTTTTTAAACTTAAATAACATACAAATCTTAAGACATATCACAAACCCCTGGAAACTAAATGTAGCGGAAAGCATAGCAATCCACAAACAAAATTCCAAAAAATTGCTTAACAAGGATCAAGGAAACGGATATTCGTGGCTGTTTAAATTTATACCTTCACACAAAAACAACTCACTACACAACAACACACCAATTTGACTAACTTCAAACGAAGTAATAATGAATAACCTTGTGGGTATCAAACAACATCTCAGGTATACGAACAAACACATAAACACACTCAAGAACTTCTCTACCCACCCCTACCTCACATACCGCGGTACCAACAAACTTACTATAAATACTAGACCTGCTAGGATGTTTCCTTCAAGTCGAGCACTCGACACTGAAGAAGTCTGTAAGTAGCAGACGAAATAGGCCTATCTGGCAAAAGATAAGCTCATAGTGGAATTAAATGGAATTTGCTCGCGAATTCTAGCGAAAATTTAAAAAAGTGTTTCAAGGTTTAATTTTTTAATTTTTTTAAAAGTGATCAAATGAAGTGTTAAATTTTAAATTCTCCTAGTTTCCCAATCATAATCGTTCTACTAATACGCTCAAAAAAGTTTTTTTTAAAAAATAGTGTTTAAAAAAAGTGAAAGTGAATCTATATATATACATATATAAAAAAATGAATTTCTGTCTGTCTGTCTGTCTGTCTGTCTGAACCAAATAGGCTCGAAAACTACTGCACCGATCAGCGTGAAATTTTGTATGCAGGGGTTTTTGGGGCCGGAGAAGGTTCTTAATGTAGTAAGAGACCCCTCCCTTCTCTGAAAGGTAGGGCTCCCGTACAAAGGAAACACACATTTCTGCATAACTCGAGAACTAATCAAGCAAAGGATACCAAATTTAGCATGTGAGAGTTTTTAGAAGCAAAAAATGTTTCTATGATAGTTTGAGACCCCTTCCCGTCATAAAAGAGGGGACTCCCATACAAATAGAACATAATATTCTGCATACCTCGAGCACTAATCAAATAAACGGAACAGAATTTAGCATGTTGTGGTTTTTGAAGACAAAATATGTTCTTATGTTGGTTTGAGACTCCTCCCCATCCTAAAGGGGGGTGGGCTCCGATTCAAATGAAATACAATATTCTGTATAACTCGAGAACTAATCAAGAAAATGGAACCAAATTTAGTATGTGGTGATTTCTGAAGACAAAAAATGGTTCTATGTTAATTTGAGTCCCCTCCCCTTTCTAAAAGGTGGGGATCCCATACAAATGAAGAGCAAATCCTTGCATAAATCGAGAACTAATCAGGGAAATGGAACCAAATTTGACATGTGGAAGTGTATGAAATGTTTCTATGGAGGTTTGAGACTCCTCCCCTCTCTGGAAGGGGTGGACTCTTATGCAAATTAGACACACATGCCAACCAAACATGAGAATCATACCAACTGTTATGAAAACTTATTTGTAGGGGTTATTGAGGCCGGAGAAGGTTCTTATGATGGTTCGAAGCTCCTTCCCCACCTGGAAGAGAAGGACTTCTATACAAATGAAACCAAAATTCCTGCAAAGCTCGACTTCTTGGAATTCGAGTTCTTTGGTTCTTTGGCATGTGGGGGTTTTTGGGAAGGATTTTTTTCTTAGGTGGATCGAGACGCCTTCCCTCTGGAGAGGGGGAAGAAGGGCTCTCAAACCAATGAAACAGACATTTGAACCAAACATGAAAATTATCCATGCAACTAAAACACAAAATGTGTATTTTTCGGGTAAGAAGCATATTCTGATAGAAGTTTGAACCCAATTTTATTTATGCAAGAGAAAATTACGTACAAATCGACTGGATGATCTTTGACATGTTTCCACGCAGAAAGCAAAACCGGTAGAAACAACCGGTCCAAGGGTTATACTAAAAACACAAACCCTTTTTTTGCATAAATAACACACACACAAGCAAACAAAAATATTTTAACCGGATTCATTCAGAACAAAAACAATAAACGCGCCGGTTCTATTAATTTTTGATTCATTTAGTCGCATGCGTTGCAAGGCTCGCACCGGGTTCAGCTAGTATGGGTATAAAAATTCATGAAATTTCTCCAGTAACATATCTGTCAACATTTTGAGGCCATTTGATGATGTATTCTCAAACAGGATCCGGTGGGCCTTCGAGTGGCCATAAATATTTTCAGAAGAATATATTTAAGGCTACTCGAAGGCCATATATGGCAATATGGGTATCAAAATTCATGAAATTTCTTCAATAGGATTTTTTTACCGTTTTGTGATCATCCGATGATTTGTCCCTGAACCGGTTATTCCGGAACAAGTTCTCGCATGGCCTCTAGTAACCATACACAATTTTAGAAGAAAACTCTGACAATAGGGTATCAAAATTCATGAAATTTCTTAGGTAGGATATTTCTCAACGTTTTGTGGCCATATGACGATTTGTCAACGTAACAGTCATCCTAGTTTAGGTTCTTGTATGTCAGATATTGCTAGGGATTCCTTCTGAAATGTTTATGGCCACTCGAGGCCGGAATGACCGGTACAGGGACAAATCATCAAATGGTCACATAACGGTGACAAATATTCTACTGATATTTTTTTTAGGAATTTTGATACCCATATTGCAAGGGTTTACTTCAGAAAATGGTATGGCATTACGATAATCAGTGGTTATTAAAGCTTGATCAAGTCTAACAGAGAGGAAAGCCTATTGCTGTCGGACGTAGTTTCCGTGCTAGTACATATCATACATCATAAAGCTTACAAAAGGACAAATGGAACCAGTCTGAACCTGCGCGAGAAAATTAATTTTCACACAATAAAAAAATAGTAGTGAAAACTTTTAGTACCCTGGCAATTTCTCCACTGTGAAAATTAAGTTGAGAACTTGGTTAGCAATATTTCTCAGATTATATGTACATGTTTTGATTATGTTTACATGTTTTGTTCATGAGTTATAAGTTTTTAATGTTTGTCTCAAAATTTCATCTTATTTTTTTTCAGGAAAATCTACGACCTTTTTCTACTTGTTTTTTTTGTCAATAGATTTATAATGTAATCTATCAATGAACAACATTTCATAGAATTCATTTCAGAGGGATTTAAAACTGAATGGTCATTTATTCCTTCATAAAAACACCGTGGAATACAACTAGCAGAATCATAATTAGTTAATGTTTGCTACTTAAGCACAGTTAACAAAAAAGTTATAAATAAGCAAACAGGTAATAATTCAATTAAATGAGAATCAATCCTACTAAGCTTATTTCGATTGCTTTTTCGTTTTTGTTGAAAAAAAGCCACTTGATCGGATCTAAAGTACCATCGACTAATGATTCTGAACATCAATACTTTTTTTATCAATGATAAAATCATCAAACATCGTTCGAGAAATCTTGGCTCAAAAATGAAATCCAAACTGCTCGGGGTGGTACGAGGATAATACGGAAGGTCTTAACTCTCGAGAGACTGTTCCGGAATAACCGGTCTGGGGACAAGTCGGCATATACCTCAGTGAAATAGAAAAGGTTTTGACCGTCAGTTCCAGTAATACACTTGATATTCTCGACTAGTGTCGGAAACCGGGGGTTTAATTGTAATTTACGGGAACCAGATGAATCCAAATGGATGTTGCTGTCAATTTTTCTAAAGCAGATGAGTTTCTGAACCTAACAGTGAAAACAGAACTAAAATCGGCCAATAATTGCCAGAGTGACAACCATTTGAATTTATTGGGTACTCGGGTACCCTTGTCGATCATTTAAGGGGTAAAAAATCGATGTCCCCCCCTTCGCCCCCCTTGCTACTATACAGAATATTTAAAAAAAAAAGTTACCCTCCAACTATAACTAAGATGTGACTAAATTTCAGCTTCCTGGTTTAAGATAAACTATGAAATTTTGTAATTCAAAACCTGAAAAGTTACCCGGGTACCCTGTCGATCACATAAGGGAATGTCCATTAATTATGTCACGCAGTAAGGGGGGAGGGGGGTTTTGAGAAAACGTGACGATCCATACAAAAAAATTTGAAGGTCCATACAAAAATCGTGACAAGGGGGGGGGGGGGGTTAAAAAAGTCAATTTTCGCGTGATGTAATTAATGGACGTGTCTTAAGGGTTAATCTGACATCTGCTGTAAAGCTAGGTGAGGGCCTACCAAGCTTTTCCCGTTATGGATATGCACTAGACCGGGTTATGGATATGCAGTCCACCGGGTTCTTCCATAAGCAGGCGTCGGGTTTACCAGTCTTACGAGTTTCAGATACATTACATAGGGATAGTGAGGTAAAGAGGGAAAGTTGAGAAATAGTTGAGAAATGCAAATATATAATGATTAGGTATGAAACCAGTGATAGCTGTTCCTCGTATAGTTCTCGTCTTGCAACTACGTCCCACTTCACTGGATTTTTTCCTCTGGGCTACCGTCTTCTACGATGCTGTCTTTTGTAATGCAGCCACTGGGTCCTTCAGTCACGTCAAGCATCATCTAGTACCATCACTATTTTGTTTCCTATAATTTTGTTGTTAATTAATTTTCAAATTCACTAGAGCAGTCTATTCTATTTTTTTATATTTTAGGCATTTAAAACCCTACCTATTGTCCGTAACGCATTTCAACACCCTCCGCTTCCTTAACGTGCTTAATGGACATTTTCCCGGTCGGGAGCGGACCTACCAAGCTTATCCCGTTAATGTTTTTCATATACCATCCAACCCACTGTTTTTCCCTCTTATTTCACATTGTTATTGTTCAATTTAGAGCCACCCAGGACACGGCAAAGCATTTAAGCTTTCAGCTTGAAAACCAATGCTTCGTAGGCAAAAGTCTTGGGCTGGCTTCATTCTCACTTTTAAAACAAACAAAACGACGAATGCCAGGCCGCGTGGAGGCCAATGTATATGGAACTGCATTTTTAGGTGCACTCGAAAAACTATTAGCTTATCTAAACCAAATCGGTCTATACGACAAATTACGAATGAAAGTTATTTTTTCGTAGGTGAACCAGAGCTTCTTTATTAAAAATAATAATCATAACGATTTATCCTTCTACTTCCTTTTACGGTCCAGAATTTCAAGCTTCTGTTTTTTGCATTTCAATAATTCCAACTTATATTCCAGCTCATCTTTCCGGTCCTTCTGTTTTTGCAGCAAGTACTCCCGACGAAATTGCACTTCTTGTTCCCGTAGTTTGAATATTTTCCGAGCGTACCTGGCGCATTCTTCGGTGCTCAGCACAATCTTTTTCATGCACACTGTTTGCTCTATAAGCAGTTCGTTACGCACATCGTGTTGCTCCGTATGCTTCCATTTGCGTTGGGATGTTACGGTAGTTGCGTTATTACGACTGCGGCATCCATTCTCATTCTCTTCATCTTCCTCTTCGTACTCCATAACCGTGTCCTCATCCTCGCACGCATCCGCTACTTCATCCTGCATGCCACGGTGCATGGTGCTCGAAAGAAGTGGGGATCCCGGTGATGACAAATTCAGACGAGAATCATTGACCTTGGAACGCCGGGCAAGACCGAATGCAGGACCTAGAAGTTAAGTAAATTTTATTTAAAACGATTTGACAAAAAATGTTGTTTTATCAGTTGCAAAAACGCTTTTGATAAACTGTTTTTGTTTTGCAATTGCCACTATACGCACCGTTTTGGTTCACCGTTTTATCCAAAGACATCAGGTTGAACACGGCCTCTTCGGTTGGTGAAAGAACCTTCATGCTGTTTGGTCCTCCCCCAGTCGCATTACCCTCGCGCTTGTTGTGGGCCAGCTTTCGCTTGATGGTTAGCTTGTAACTACCCCAAACCTGTAAAGAAATAATTTAAGATTTAAATAAAACATTAACATTTTTTTATGCCCATTACCTTCTGCCATTCCTTAGCAGTCCGAGTTGGAGGACTGCGGCTGTTAAGTTCTGCCATCAATTGCTTCCATATCTCGTCATACGAAGCGCTCTTCATACCGGACAAGGAAGTCAAACTGCTTCCGATTGGTAACACGTAGCCTGAAAATAAAAATATTTGCAATTTATAGCACTTTTCATGGGTGAACGAAAACTAGACTTACTTCTTCACCTCCATTTTTACCCTTCTTACATCAATAGAAGGGTATTAAGATCGCTTGAAAACTCGACTTTTTATCCGAGGCCCACAGGGCCGAGTGTCATATACCATTCGACTCAGCTCGACGAACTGAGCACATGTCTGTGTGTATGTATGTGTGTGTGTGTGTGTGTGTGTGTGTGTGTGTGTGTGTGTGTGTGTGTGTGTGTGTGTATGTGTGTGTGTGCGTTACAAATAATGTCACATCGGTTTCTCAGCCATCTGTGAACCGATTTCAGTTCTGTTGACGGCAAATGGAAGCTACAACATTCCCATAGAACGCTATTGATTTTTTTTTCATTCGGACATTTCGTTACGAAGATATGAACGAAACAGTACTTGAAGGCCTATTATAATAGTAATCAAACAGTTTAGTCTCCGATTACATACTGAGCTATTTGTGTACCGATTTTAGTTTTGTTGGTGTCAAATCAAAGCTATGATATTTCCAAATAACTGGTCAAAATTTCATTATGATTGGATAATTCTTCATGGAGATATGACCAAAACAATACCTGAGAGCACATAATTGTGAGATGACAATATACTCGTTGCAGTGCAAAACCGAACAAAACCAATCACACCAATCGATGCCGCTTGCATTCTATTGTGTCGTATCTGGAGCGTTGTATAGCACATACAGTGGACTAGCCACACTATACGACTGTATAGAATTAGAGCAGCATCGATTGGCTCGAGTGGTCTGGTTTTGAACTGCAACGAGTATATTCGAAAATTACACAAAGTCTCCATTTACTATTTTCAACGAACATGTACTTATTAAGCATCTTGAATCCATATCGATAATCAAAATTGACGCTTAGGATTGTCTAATAATTCATGCTATGGACTGATTATATGAAATTTCTAATATTTATGTTATTTCCCCTTTTATATAACTAACATACACAGGTCATTAAAGACTATTAATGGAAATATTTTAATTTTTGTTCAATCCTGAACAATACGTTCAGGATTGACAAAAAGTTCATTTTATGTATGGCATATTGAATATTTCTGAATCTTCTTGGAATTTCTGATGAAAATACGTATCCAGTACAATATTGCCCACATTTGAGTTTGTAATTCTGGTGAAATGTAAGAAGGGTTCAGTCTCACCATCGGTGGATTAATGCGGGTTTTTTGTTTTGAATTGGCTCTCGACTGCCTCAGACGTGTTGACTGTTCTCGCTCGAAAATGTTGCATGACGCGAACTTTTGTCGATGTACATCAACTTGTGAAATGCAACAAAAGATCATCGGTGTTCATCCGAATTGACTTAAAAGTCTAAAAGTTTAAAAGCGAGCTCCATCCGACTAAGGGAATCGGTTGACACAAATGACTCAACTTTTTTCGTCTCGCCCGAGACGGAGAATAAACACGATTGTTTACGTTTGTCAGTTAGCCCCTAGTGACAAATATTTGTCGAATTGTGGGTGAAGTGGAAATTTTACGATTTCTTTTATTATCAATATTATTATTTATTAGAGACACTATACCATTTAGTTGGCATTAGTGGCGGGATGTTATTTTATTATGAATTTGTGAATTTATTTATGTATTAAATTTATGAATTTGAATTCATATATTTATATAAATATGCATTGCAATGCATACATTTTATTTATGCATTGGAATGCACATATGCATAAAAATATGCATTGCAATGCATAAATTTATAATATGCATTGAAATGCATAAAGTTGATTAATGCATTGGAATGCATATATTTGATATATCCTTATCAATGTATAAACCTGGTTTATTCATTTCAATGACTGGATCACGGAGAAAAATGAGTCGTGTTTGTAACAAACCAATTTTTGGTTGTAATTTAAACTATAACTCTTGTTAAACAAAAGTCAACATATGTTCGTTTTTAATCTTCGACATCAGTTGAATCGAACGAGTTTTTCTCTTTATTTACACACGAAAAAATTCCTAAATTCAAATTGAAAATAAGTTGATTCAAACTAACACCTTAGTTTCGTTTCAAACATAAACAGATTTCTTATCATCAAAAGTAAGGTTGACAGAAACCGCTCGTGCAAATTGTGATGTTTGGTTGAATCAACCTGTATGCTCAGGGAGAGTTAAACTGATTTTTTTATTAGGCAAATATGAACCTTAAAAATAGTTTAAAACGAACTAAATGTTTAGTTTGTTTCTGTTGAGCTGTCAGCCAGATATTACAAGAGTTTTTGTTAGTCACTTGTTGCAACTCCCAGACAAGCAAAAGTTATTTGAATTTTAAAATCTTACAGCCGCTTCGGAGCTTGCCGGATTTTTGCACAGCAAGGACACCTTGAGACAGTCATTTCAGGATTTTTGAAGGAAGCCAAACATCTGTCTCCACGATGGTTTGTTCACTATGTCATTGGGGTAACCTTTTTCTCTATCATGAATATTATTACGCATGGAAAAAGCTGAAACATGTTCGGACACCCGGAAAGTTTATAACATATTAGTTAAAACCCTGTTCTGTTGGTAAATGGTGAAAAGATTTCAACTGCCTTGGTAGTTTTGCATCCATCAACGGTCAAATGAAAAATAAATTAATAAATTCATGGCATTCCGCACAGGATGTGAAAAAAATATCTATTTGATATTAAAAATATTGTTACTTGTTTCAACTAATATGGTTGGTTTCATCAAGTATTTTGTAGTTTATTCCAAACAACTAGTACGTTTGAATCAAACCGAAAATTGATTAAAACAAACTGTTAGTTTTGTTTGACTTAACCTAAAATTTAACAGTTGTCAAAATGAAACAACCAATGCTATGGTTCTTTCAACAAAACTTTTATTGTATTCAGGTATAAAACCAAACCAAAAAAACCATAACTTTTTAGTTTCTTTCAAGCATTGAACTTTGTCAATGCAAACCGAGAATTTGTTTACTAGGTCTCACAAAATAAGGTTTGATCTGATTTTTTTGCGAAAAACTACAGAAATGATAGAAAGTTGGAGGATCAGACTTCTCTCATTTTAATTTTCAAACCAGTGTGCAGATTTGATGAACGGGAGCTAAAATTTGATGAAATTTGAATTTTCACAATTTTGTGAATATTTTTAGTATATATAATTCGTTTTTCAAAATATGTACACAAATCTCTCCATTAGAGCTTTGGTTATCAATGTTTAAGCTTAGTTTACTTGTTGCTTCGTTAGAAATCTAAGCCTCGGTGATTTACTAAGGCTAGGTATGCTAAATTTGATGAATTGGGCTTTCAAAATTAATTTGGAAAATCTAGAAGGATTATTCCTCTTCATTTCTTATTTTCATGTCGCGTTTTTATTGATTACGTGCTTACAAATTTCATCAAATTCACGATTTGAGGTGATTTCCACCCCCCGGTGCAGATTTCTGTGATTAGTCTCAGTACTTGTATCGGGAGCAGTTGTATGCAAGTTCGAGGATAAGACTTTTCTCAGTTCAATTACCAAACCAATGTGGTTTGGTATGTGCAAGCTTAATGAACATTTTGACATCAAAACATCATTGATACACCAAGGTTTTCTCGAGATGTTCACAAAATAAGGTTTGATCTGATTTTTTTGCGAAAGCACCAAATGAGGCGAAGAAAAAGTTGGAGGATAACACTTTTCTCATTCAAATTTTCAATCCAAAGTGCAAATTTAATGTGCAGGAGCTTAACGAACAATTTGATATCAAAACATCATTGATACCTTCAGTAATTCTCAAGTTATTCACAGAATATGAATTCATCCGGTTTTTTTCCATATTGCATACAAGCGTTTGGGGGATAACTACAGAAATGATAGAAAGTTGGAGGATCAGACTTTTCTCATCTTAATTTTCAAACCAGTGTGCAGATTTGATGAACGGGAGCTAAAATTTGATGAAATTTGAATTTTCACAATTTTGTGAATAAGTTTAGTAAATATGATTCGTTTTTCAAAATGTATGTACACAAATCTCTCCATTAGAGCTTTGGCTATCTATGTTTAAGCTTAGTTTACTTGTTCCTTTGTTAGAAATCTAAGCCTCGGTGACTTACTAAAGCTTGTAGTACACTGTTTGTCCAATAGTCAAATATTTGGCATAGGCAGCTAGACAGCTGACAGATATCATAGATGTTTGTCAGATGCCTATCTGCCTATGACAAATATTTGGCTATTGGACAAACAGTGTACTACAAGCTTAAGGCTAGGTATGCTAAATTTGATTAATTGGGCTTTCAAAATTTATTTGGAAAATGTAGAAGGACTATTCCTCTTCATTTCTTATTTTCATGTCGGGTTTGTATTGATTACGTGCTTACAAATTTCATCAAATTCACGATTTGAGGCGTTTTCCACCCCCCGGGGCAGATTTCTGTAGTTAGCCTCAGAACTTGTATCGGGAGCAGTTGTATGCAAGTTGGAGGATAAGACTTTTCTCAGATCAATTACCAAACCAATGTACTGGTTTGATATGTGGAAGCTTAATGGACATTTTGACATCAAAACATCATTGATACACCAAGGTTTTCTCGAGATGTTCACAAAATAAGGTTTCTTTTGATATTATTGCGAAAGCACCAAATGAGGTGAAGAAAAAGTTGGAGGATAACACTTTTCTCATTCAAATTTTCAAACCAAAGTGCAAATTTGATGTGCAGGAGCTTAACGAACAATTTGATATCAAAACATCATTGATACCTTCAGTAATTCTCAAGTTATTCACAAAATATGAATTCATCAGGTTTTTTTTCCATATTGCATACAAGCGTTTGGTGGATAACTACAGAATTGATAGAATGTTGGAGGATCAGACTTTTCTCATCCTAATTTTCAAACCAGTGTGCAGATTTGATGAACGGGAGCTAAAATTTGATGAAATTTGAATTTTCACAATTTTGTGAATATTTTTAGAAAATATGATCCGTTAATCAAAATATGTACACAAATCTCTCCATTAGAGCTTTGGCTATCAATGTTTAAGCTTAGTTTACTTTTCTTTCGTTAGAAATCTAAGCCTCGGTGATTTACTAAGGCTAGGTATGCTAAATTTGATTAATTGGGCTGCCAAAATTAATTTGAAAAATGTAGAAGGACTATTCCTCTTCATTTCTTATTTTCATGTTGGGGTTTTTATTGATTACGTGCATTCGTGGTTACAAATTTCATGTGCAGATTTGATGAACGGGAGCTAAAATTTGATGAAATTTGAATTTTCACAATTTTGTGAATATTTTTAGAAAATATGATCCGTTAATCTAAATATGTACACAAATCTCTCCATTAGAGCTTTGGCTATCAGTGTTCAAGCTTAGTTTACTTGTTCCTTCGTTAGAAATCTAAGCCTCGGTGATATACTAAGGCTAGGTATGCTAAATTTGATTCATTGGGCTGCCAAAATTAATTTGGAAAATGTAGAAGGACTATTCCTCTTCATTTCTTATTTTCATGTTGGATTTTTATTGATTTTATTATTATTTAAATGATAGAAAGTTGGAGGATCAGACTTTTCTCATCCTAATTTTTAAACCAGTGTGCAGATTTGATGAACGGGAGCTAAAATTTGATGAAATTTGAATTTTCACAATTTTGTGAATATTTTTAGTAAATATGATCCGTTTTTCAAAATATGTACACAAATCTTTCCATTAGAGCTTTGGCTATCAATATTTAAGCTTAGTTTACTTGTTGCTTCGTTAGAAATCTAAGCCTCGGTAATTTACTAAGGCTAGGTATGCTAAATTTGATTAATTGGGCTGTCAAAATTAATTTGGAAAATGTAGAAGGACTATTCCTCTTCATTTCTTATTTTCATGTCGGGTTTTTATTGATTACGTGCTTACAAATTTCACCAAATTCACGATTTGAGGCGTTTTCCACCCCCCGGGGCAGATTTCTGTAGTTAGCCTCAGAACTTGTATCGGGAGCAGTTGTATGCAAGTTGGAGGATAAGACTTTTCTCAGTTCAATTACCAAACATGCATTAGTATGCAAAATGTTAGTTTTCTTAGAAAGTTCTAGTTATTGAAGATCAATATCTGCTTTGGTCACGTTTATGCAAATAAATATGATCCAATTTTCAAAACATGTGCACCAATCTTACCATCAGAGCGCCAGCTATCAATCGGTGTGCTAAATTTGCTTGAACCTCCTATAGAAAGCTGAGCCTCGATGATTAACTAAGGCTAGGTATGAAAAATATGTTGAAATTTGGATTTTCACAATTTTCTGAATATTTTTAGTAAATATGATCCAAATTTCAAAACATGTGCACCAATATATCCATCAGAGCTCCGGCCATTACTCGGTGAGCTAAATTTGCTTGTCTCTTCTAAAGAAAGCTGAGCCTCGATGCTTTACTAAGGCTAGGTATGAAAAATATGTTGAAATTTGAATTTTCACAATTTTGTGAATATTTTTAGTAAATATGATCCGATTTTCAAAAAATGTACTCAACTCTCTCCGCTATAGCCCCGGCCATCATTCGGTGAGCTAAGTTTGCTTGTAATTTCTGTAGAAAGCTAAGCCTTGATGTTTAACTAAGGCTATTATATGCTAAACTTGATTAATTGGGTTATTGAAGTAACACAGAACATTCAAAAGGATTGTTTCTCTTCATTTCTTATTTTCTTAACTGATTTGAATTGATTACGGGCATTCATGCTTACATATTTCATCAAATTAACGATTTGAGGCGAATTCCCCCCCGGGGCTGATTTCTGTAGTAAGCCTCAGAACTTGTATCGGGAGTAGTTGTCTGCAAGATGTTAGTTTTCTTAGAAAGTTCTAGTTATTGAAGATCAATATCTGCTTTGGTCACGTTTATGCAAATATGTATGATCCGATTTTCAAAACATGTGCACAAATCTTTCCATCAGAGCTCCAGCTATCAATCGGTGAGCCAGGTTTGCTTGTTCTTTCTATAGAAAGCTGAGCCTCGATGATTAATTAAGGCTAGGTATGAAAAATATGTTGAAATTTGGATTTTCACAATTTTCTGAATATTTTTAGTAAATATGATCCGATTTTCAAAAAATGTGTACCAATCTCTATATCAGAGCTCCAGCTATCAATCGGTGAGCAAAGTTTGCGTGATCTTTCATAGAAAGCTGAGCCTCGATGTTTTACTAAGGCTAGGTATGAAAAATATGTTGAAATCTGAATTTTCACAATTTTGTGAATATTTTTAGTAAATATGATCCGATTTTCAAAACATGTGCACCAATATCTCCATCAGAGCTCCAACAATCAATCGGTGATCTAAGTTTGCTTGAGCCTCCTATAGAAAGCTGAGCCTCGATGATTAACTAAGGCTAGGTATAAAAAATATGTTGAAATTTGAATTTTCACAATTTTGTGAATTTTTTTAGTAACTATGATCCGATTTTCAAGACATGTGCACCAATCTTTCCATCAGAGCTCCAGCTATCAATCGGTGAGCTAAGTTTGCTTGTTACTTCTGTAGAAAGCTGAGCCTCGATGATTAACTAAGGCTAGGTATGAACAATTTGTTGAAATTTGAATTTTCACAATGAGCTAAGTTTGCTTGTTACTTTTGTAGAAAACTGAGCCTCGATGATTAACTAAGCCTAGGTATGAAAAATATGTTGAATTTTGAATTTTCACAATTTGATTATTTTTAGTAAATACTAGCTAACCCGGCAGACGTTGTCCTGCTCACACTTGAACTACTTATTGAAAAATTGGAGAAATAATTAGCTCAAATCGCATGCTTATGTTCGTTAGGTGGCATTGGATCTAGAGCAGTCTTGAATACTTGAATCAATCCATTGGACTGATGAAGCATCACTTGCAATTGTTGTATAATGTTCCGCATCATGGTGGAATAATCTTGCTGAGAGAATCTCCCATGATGTAAATCTGTAGAAATTTTTGGGCTGTGTCCGTCGGTGTCAATATTGAACTCGCGTTTTGGTTAATTTGACCTGTAACGTAGACGGTTTTACAATTTTATAATTTACTAATTTTTAAACTATTTCCAAGAAAACTATTAAATATTATTATGTGCGTTACGCCAAACGCAATCATTTTAAAACAACCATTATAACCCTGGATGTTCTGCAAAAAATGTTTAGAACCACGGCCTTATCCAAACATCAATGAGCGCAAAGGCTCTGGTGTGTTGTATATGTAGCGCACCCTGCGCATTCGAAAACCACCGATCATTAAGCATCGCTGTCAAACCTTCGTACATCTTCGTGCGATGTTTACGAATGGATTGGTGACCTGAAAGCAGAAGAATAAATCAACGATCAGTCTGTTTGGTGACATCAAAGTAAAAAGTGTTAAATTTATTTGATTATCACCGTCTTGCGGTTGCATGCTATTTAAATAAAATAAAAAAGGAAGATACAAAAGTGGCGACGAGGAAAAGGCGAAGAGCGTAAGAAAAAAAATCCCATTAGTGAGTGGTAAACAGCCAACCGTAGGATTATCCGGATTGCTTTCGGTTCATCATCCTGTGTTCGGAACCACAAAGAAGTGTTCGGAGTATCGGTCGACTAGGAGTGAGAAGGTACCCCATAAATTTCCCACCGATAGATCTTATTACCAAGTTTGTTACTAAGTAACACAAGAGAAATAAATCGTGAAAAAAAAGAAAAACGGAATTGGCGGCTTGGGTAAAAGCCATTTTGACTGATAGCGTCCTTTCTATTGTGATATTATTACGGTAGGAGAGAGACAAGATTCGGCGTAGTGCTTTTGTTGTTGGTCGATAGGGTGACTAGAGTTGGTGTTCGATTTAATTAAAACGAAATCTAAGAGTTTTTTCACATGTTTTATTCCATAGATAGCTCATAAGGTGGTGATTGGTAATAAATTAGTGATTTTATCACCCTACCACAAAGGAATCGGTAAGGATCCTCCGATTGGCCGGAGATTCTGGAAAGGATATACGAGAGAACATTCAAGCATCCCAGTTTATAGCGGGCTGATTTAAGGAAACTAGGCATTAACACCCACTACTACAGCCAGCAGAGTAGCTTGGCTGATCAGGGAAAGGGCTAAGAAGTCCGCTTAAGACAAGGTCAGCGCAGAAACAGGATTTTCATCGGTAAGTCAGTCATTTTGTTTTTCCTCCTTTTGAGTGAGTGATACTTTTGCCGCAATTGTGACCTTGTCCTTGTAGATTGGCTCATTGTTTTTTTTTTCTCTTTGTTTCAATTTCCTTTTCCCTATTTGGTGGGTTGAATACCCTTTTATACTCGGTCTCATTTTGAATCTGACCCCAGCTAGTACAATTCAGTTGATATGAGTTCCAATATGGCATTTTCAATGGAACCTTATAGAAGAGGCAACAAATTCAATGATTGGTTTACTCGTCTAAAATATTTTTTCTGGGTTAATAACGTAAAAGTGGATGATAAAATGGCTTACTTCATAACCCTCAGTAGACCAACAATATTCGAAGAAATCAAATTATTATATCCGGCGGGGGATTTTGAAGATATTCCTTCCTTTCGTCATACGAAGCGCTCTTCATACCGGACAAGGAAGTCAAACTGCTTCCGATTGGTAACACGTAGCCTGAAAATAAAAATATTTGCAATTTATAGCACTTTTCATGGGTGAACGAAAACTAGACTTACTTCTTTACCTCCATTTTTTTGTTTTGAATTGGCTCTCGACTGCCTCAGACGTGTTGACTGTTCTCGCTCGAAAATGTTGCATGACGCGAACTTTTGTCGATGTACATCAACTTGTGAAATGCAACAAAAGATCATCGGTGTTCATCCGAATTGACTTTTGTCGCTCCATCCAACTAAGGGAATCGGTTGACACAAATGACTCAACTTTTTTCGTCTCGCCCGAGACGGAGAATAAACACGATTGTTTACGTTTGTCAGTTAGCCCCTAGTGACAAATATTTGTCGAATTGTGGGTGAAGTGGAAATTTTACGATTTCTTTTATTATCAATATTATTATTTATTAGAGACACTATACCATTTAGTTGGCATTAGTGGCGGGATGTTATTTTATTATGAATTTGTGAATTTATTTATGTATTAAATTTATGAATTGGAATTCATATATTTATATAAATGTGCATTGCAATGCATACATTTTATTTATGCATTGGAATGCACATATGCATAAAAATATGCATTGCAATGCATAAATTTATAATATGCATTGAAATGCATAAAGTTGATTAATGCATTGGAATGCATATATTTGATATATCCTTATCAATGTATAAACCTGGTTTATTCATTTCAATGACTGGATCACGGAGAAAAATGAGTCGTGTTTGTAACAAACCAATTTTTGGTTGTAATTTAAACTATAACTCTTGTTAAACAAAAGTCAACATATGTTCGTTTTTAATCTTCGACATCAGTTGAATCGAACGAGTTTTTCTCTTTATTTACACACGAAAAAATTCCTAAATTCAAATTGAAAATAAGTTGATTCAAACTAACACCTTAGTTTCGTTTCAAACATAAACAGATTTCTTATCATCAAAAGTAAGGTTGACAGAAACCGCTCGTGCAAATTGTGATGTTTGGTTGAATCAACCTGTATGCTCAGGGAGAGTTAAACTGATTTTTTTATTAGGCAAATATGAACCTTAAAAATAGTTTAAAACGAACTAAATGTTTAGTTTGTTTCTGTTGAGCTGTCAGCCAGATATTACAAGAGTTTTTGTTAGTCACTTGTTGCAACTCCCAGACAAGCAAAAGTTATTTGAATTTTAAAATCTTACAGCCGCTTCGGAGCTTGCCGGATTTTTGCACAGCAAGGACACCTTGAGACAGTCATTTCAGGATTTTTGAAGGAAGCCAAACATCTGTCTCCACGATGGTTTGTTCACTATGTCATTGGGGTAACCTTTTTCTCTATCATGAATATTATTACGCATGGAAAAAGCTGAAACATGTTCGGACACCCGGAAAGTTTATAACATATTAGTTAAAACCCTGTTCTGTTGGAAAATGGTGAAAGGATTTCAACTGCCTTGGTAGTTTTGCATCCATCAACGGTCAAATGAAAAATAAATTAATAAATTCATGGCATTCCGCACAGGATGTGAAAAAAATATCTATTTGATATTAAAAATATTGTTACTTGTTTCAACTAATATGGTTGGTTTCATCAAGTATTTTGTAGTTTATTCCAAACAACTAGTACGTTTGAATCAAACCGAAAATTGATTAAAACAAACTGTTAGTTTTGTTTGACTTAACCTAAAATTTAACAGTTGTCAAAATGAAACAACCAATGCTATGGTTCTTTCAACAAAACTTTTATTGTATTCAGGTATAAAACCAAACCAAAACAACATAACTTTTTAGTTTATTTCAAGCATTGAACTCTGTCAATGCAAACCGAGAATTTGTTTACTAGGTCTCACAAAATAAGGTTTGATCTGATTTTTTTGCGAAAAACTACAGAAATGATAGAAAGTTGGAGGATCAGACTTCCCTCATCTTAATTTTCAAACCAGTGTGCAGATTTGATGAACGGGAGCTAAAATTTGATGAAATTTGAATTTTCACAATTTTGTGAATATTTTTAGTAATTATGATTCGTTTTTCAAAATATGTACACAAATCTCTCCATTAGAGCTTTGGCTATCAATGTGTAAGCTTAGTTTACTTGTTGCTTCGTTAGAAATCTAAGCCTCGGTGATTTACTAAGGCTAGGTATGCTAAATTTGATTAATTGGGCTGCCAAAGTTAATTTGAAAAATGTAGAAGGACTATTCCCCTTCATTTCTTATTTTCATGTTGGGGTTTTTATTGATTACGTGCATTCGTGGTTACAAATTTCATCAAATTCACGATTTGAGGCGTTTTCCACCCCCCGGGGCAGATTTCTGTAGTTAGCCTCAGAACTTGTATCGGGAGCAGTTGTATGCAAGTTGGAGGATAAGACTTTTCTCAGTTCAATTACCAAACCAATGTACAGGTTTGATATGTGCAAGCTTAATGAACATTTTGACATCAAAAAATCATTGATACACCAAGGTTTCCTCGAGATGTTCACATAATAAGGTTTCTTTTAATTTTTTGCGAAAGCACCAAATAAGGTGAAGAAAAAGTTGGAGGATAACACTTTTCTCATTCAAATTTTCAAACCAAAGTGCAAATTTGATGTGCAGGAGCTTAACGAACAATTTGATATCAAAACATCATTGATACCTTCAGTAATTCTCAAGTTATTCACAAAATATGAATTCATCAGGTTTTTTTTTTCATATTGCATACAAGCGTTTGGGGGATAACTACAGAAATGATAGAAAGTTGGAGGATCAGACTTATCTCATCTTAATTTTCAAACCAGTGTGCAGATTTGATGAACGGGAGCTAAAATTTGAAGAAATTTGAATTTTCACAATTTTGTGAATATTTTTAGAAAATATGATCCGTTTTTCAAAATATGTACACAAATCTCTCCATTAGAGCTTTGGCTATCAATGTTTAAGCTTAGTTTACTTGTTCCTTCGTTAAAAATCTAAGTAAAATCTAAGAAGGGCGCGTCACTCTCCCTGAAACTGTTGGAGTAGAACTCGCAGCACCACACTCGAATCGGTAGGATAAGAAATGATACTGTTTGTTCCCTCCTAGACTCAGGCAGTCAATCAAACCATCGTCCAGTTTCAGCTTGAATGATACCACGGAACGGAAGGGCAACTTAGAACGTTTCAATGTCACGAAAAGTGAAAAATATTGTTGTGTAAAAAGTATCTCAATTTTATTTGTTTCCACTCATTCTATTTTAACAGTGTTGAAGAAACGTCAAATCAACTGGTATAAGTGGTATATATGCTGCCATATGATCATCACAGTATGCTCTGGTTACTTGAAGAAAAAACAAAAACATTTCATTTTGTGATTTTCCCATTTTATTTCCATTCTCATCAAGAAATACTATTACTAGTTACACCTTTGAATTGTTGGATGCATTGGAAACATTGTTGGATGCTGATGTGCTGGATCGATTCGAAATAGCACTAGTTGTCCAGCATTATTCTCTATTTTCCGTGCTTCTGTCTCGAAAAATTACTTCGAGAAAAATCATAGCAACAAAAATCAACGGCTCCAAATCACACACATCAGGTATAACATAACCGCAGATGACGTCACTGAAATACCCAGTTGGAAAAACAATTTGTGTGCAATATAGAGAACGATGAATTAATCTCAATAGATCTCTATTTCTTGTTGTACAAAACCACGATTCGCAAAGCAGCAAAACCTGCAAGTGTTTTTATGTATCTTCATTTCAATCTTATATTTACCTATACTTCATTTTAGCTTGAACGTTTGTCTACACTTTTGAACTAATTTTTCAAACCTTTTTTTCATCGGTCGAATTCCTTAAAACGTTATATGAAACATTTGTAGATCATTTAAAATATCAAATCTACACAATTTCAATACACAAGTTGCTGATCAAGAAAGTTAGAGTCAAATTCACATTCATGAGTTTAAAACCCATTTTCAACAAAACCATTACCGTTGAAACAGTTGGTTTTAATATCCGAGAACATAGTTATCATTTTGAAGGTCTGCCCGTTGCGTTTGCGTGTATTGGATAGTTTGCGGGTTTTTTGACAGTTTTCCAATCACGGAATGCAAATAGTAGACGAAACACGCATATATTTCAAAGAATAAGCAGTTTTAACGTTATTAAAAAGAAATAACTTAAATCACTTAAAAGATTTTTATGAGGAGATTCCGTTGGAAGGTATGAACAAATTTAAAGAGGAATTTTTTTGATAGTGCTAATCAATCCATGCCAATGCTAAGGGACTACGCTACTGATTTTTTTAAAAATAAATCTGGGCTTCTGCTTGTCTTGTCATCATGGAGGTGCTAGAGCCCTTAAGATCTGAGATTTTGGGTAAAGGTAGTTCATGTTCCAGATACCCCATTTTTGATATGCAACGTCATTTTTCCAAACTACAATTTTTTAAATAAAGGTTGACGTTGAAATGCATACGTCGGTTTAAAAAATTGGGTAGTTTGATCAATTAACACATGTTGGTTTTTATATTCCTTTAAACTAGATTTATTTTGTGAGCACAAAATCATGTTGAGCAATCACATAGACGATTTATCACAACTTTATTAAATGACAATAAAAATATCAAGTGGCAATTAATCCCCAAACAAAGTTACATAGAGGTGTACATGAATACTGTATTTTTCCTGTGCACTACACTATAAAACATTTTGGAAATTCTCAAGCTTCATGTTGCATGCATGTTGAGAATTTTGTTCAAATAAAAAAGTCGAATAAAATGTCACACATTATCAGGCCATTCTGATTGGAAATGCTTTTGAATGACTTCATACCACAAGTTGTCACTATTACAAACGGAGCAGGATATATGTGTTATATCAAATTTCTTATTATTTCCAACCGTGGAGATGTTTCCAAATCGTCAAAATCGTTGTACATACGCATTCAATTTCCTATTCATACAATAAAAAAGTCAGAGAAGTCTATTCTAGATATATTCGTTAGACGAAGAACAAACCTTCATGTAAGTACCTTGCTTCTTTATACCAACAGGTCTAAAAATGTTGTCTATGCTTCGAGCAGGTTTAATTATTTTCCGTGTAAAATGTGTGACTTCAACCGCAAGATGTCGCGACTAAGAGCCCTAAAACTTCATCATTATTTGTCGTTCAAGATATACTTCCGTTCTGTGATGATACCCTGGTGCTCCCTCCCAACCCAGTATTTATTATATTTATATAAATATAGATGTAATGTAATAATAATATGTTATATATGAATATATAGTAGAGCAAAAATTATATAAGGATATTTAGTTAAATTATGTAATAGTTGGAGTTCACGAGCCTATGATAACCATGTTAAACTCAATTAATTAACCTGCTGAAATAATAATATTAAGGCAGTAATAATAATATGCAGCTTCGTACCACTTTGTATCACTGATAGGTGACTGTATCTCTGGAATGTGAAGGTCATCTTGTTATTCATTGAGGTATAAATATCAATAAAGCATTCAATTCTATATAAAACCATAATATTATATTATTACGTATTTAATCATGACATATAGATATGTAACCTTCTGGAATCAAGAGCATTTATTAATTTTGATTATTATTTGATATAATGTAATAAAATAATTATACCGGCCGGATCACCAATCTGAAGCAATTAAAATTTTATTAATTATTTTATTACTTCTTCCATAATATTATATTTATGATATGCAATTAATAATGATGAACAGCTGTGTTCTCTGAACCGCTCAAATAGTAGTTGATGATCGTGTACTGAAATGTTAAGGTCATATTACGCCATTTAATGGAAAATATAATGAAGGAATTAAAGGTTGAGTGGTCGAGAGAGTCGTCAACATTTCTATTAATGAAAATATGCTAGAGCTTGTAAAAAACATGCATCATATAATAACACATACTAGTATCTACACATCTATATCTATATACACATCTATATCTATATACACATCTATATATACATCCATTGCTACTTTCGAGAAGGCCACTCCGACGGTGCTAGATACAGCTGAAAATTGATCCCCATTCTTACTGCTGCTTCTACCAGAAGATGATCATACTATAACCGCAAGACCTCCTCTCCTAAACTGTATGGTACCTGAGAGAAATTTACCTTTCTGGCGTAATAAATGTAATGAAATATACAGAATTAGGCTATGAATAAACAATGTCCTATAAGATAAAATATATAGTGAGGGTATATTGTAATATGAACTGAAAATTACATGTGTGCCGACTGCTGTTTTGTTGCAATTGTAGACAAACTTGCGCATCCATTATGAACCAGAAAATTTAGGCAATGTATGGCCGCCATGAAAAAAAAAGAATTTTTAAATTTTAAATTATTTTGTAATACCTGACGACCTGGAAGACCTGAAAGATATGAGAATGGAAAATTATGATATGATGTACCGGTCGCACCCCCTCACTTCGCTATTGTCGGATTGACAACATTGCCCAGGCTACGCCAACCAGCGTCTCCATGTTTCAGCTGGCAGTCTTTTGTGATCATATGACTCGTGGAGGCGTGAGGTAGGAACTTGTGAGGACCAGAGGTCGGTCGCACCCTCCTGCCAAGTTGTCAACTCACCATTTGAAGCCCAGTTAGTGTTTGTCATTGCCAAGAAAAGAAACCTGTGATTGTGGTGATCGCATCTAGGAGCCAAAACAAAGCAAGGAAAGAAGGTCTCACTTACCAGCAATGAACGGGAAAGGAAAATTTCACGCCGCTTATTAATCTACAACTAGGGTGAGAGACAAATCGAATCACTTTAAGAATACTCAGCTTTTTTAAAAACCATCGGCATCCCCTTGAAACAAAACATCCGTTTTTCAAGACGACAGTAAACAAGGGGAAATAACACAATCTTAAAAACTCGTCTGCAAGTTGCGCGTTATTTTACGCGGTACGTTTCCCCTACAAGGTAATTCTAAGGTAGTCATTTTTTGACTACATTCTATGCATTTTAATGAACATCCTCCATACGTCAAAAAATGCCAACTTTTTAATCCTAGAGTGTTTGAGCTGTTTAGTGGAACACTTGTAACTATTAATTAGAAGAAAAATTAGTAATCTCCATTTAATTCCAATTACCTTTGCTTATCTTCGACAGATACGCGTATTTCGTCTACAATGTGCAGACTTCTTCAGTGTCTCGTACTAATAACTCGACTAATTTTTCTTCTAATTTATAGTTACATTTTAATCCCAAAAACTGAATAAAGTAGTTTTTTCTAGTAAGTTCTTTTCTTATTCGAGTGTGATAGAAATAATTCTATACAAAATCGTAAAAAGGTCGAAAGGAACAATTGTAAACAATGACTTAAAACGTAAATTTCTTGGAAATGCCAGGTTGCTTAAATATCTACTACCGATGGGAAGGTAATAACTCCTATCTGTTTCTGGTGCTATTTTGGTTGTGGGAGCAAGCAGATCCCAGAAAAATACGCAAGAGGTCATTGTTCACAAATGTTACCTTCGACCTTTTGACTATTCTGTCTAGAAATGCTTAAAAACAAGGCTATCATCAAAGTGGAAATATCGATTAGTTCTAGTTGGCTTTGCCGGAAAAAGTGATAATTAAAAAATCGGTTCTTGCAAGCCAACCCTGAATCCAATATCATAGAAAGGCTACAAGGCACTTATTAGATTATTTAGATTGATCTATATCTATTGATACTATAATCGGAAATGAAAACTTTCTCCTGAAAATCATCAATCCCAGCAAGAACAAACGTGTTCTCCCAATAAACAACGGATTCGAATAGACGCTTGTTCAAACAAATTTAGAGAAGTTACTCAGCTTTCTAGAAAAAAGAGCTGAGCAAATTCTCCAAATTTGCTTGAACAAACAGTTATTCAGCATTGATGTTTGTTGGGTTATGATGTATTTTATTTGCATTTGCGGGGCGGAGTTTTAAGATAAATCGATACGGAATGTCATTGATTACAAAAAGAAGATCCGAAGATTTGAGATATTAGCGCTCATGCAATTATGCTTATGGCTATGTTTCTTATCCATCTTTATTTCATCACTACTAAGCAATGTGCAATCTAGAGCTTGATTGTTCAAAGATTGGCCGAAATTGGTTTCCTTCTAAACCGAATTTCCATACACTAAACGTTCGCACTACAATCTTTATTATTTGATATAGCCTGCTTGATACACCAAGGTTTCCTCGAGATGTTCACAAAATAAGGTTTCTTTTAATTTTTTGCAAAAGCACCAAATGAGGTGAAGAAAAAGTTGGAGGATAACACTTTTCTCATTCAAATTTTCAAACCAAAGTGCAAATTTGATGTGCAGGAGCTTAACGAACAATTTGATATCAAAACATCATTGATACCTTCAGTAATTCTCAAGTTATTCACAAAATATGAATTCATCAGGTTTTTTTTTTTTCATATTGCATACAAGCGTTTGGGGGATAACTACAGAAATGATAGAAAGTTGGAGGATCAGACTTATCTCATCTTAATTTTCAAACCAGTGTGCAGATATGATGAACGGGAGCTAAAATTTGATGAAATTTGAATTTTCACAATTTTGTGAATATTTTTAGTAAATATGATCCGTTTTTCAAAATATGTACACAAATCTCTCCATTAGAGCTTTGGCTATCAATGTTTAAGCTTAGTTTACTTGTTGCTTCGTTAGAAATCTAAGCCTCGGTGATTTACTAAGGCTAGGTATGCTAAATTTGATTAATTGGGCTGTCAAAATTAATTTGGAAAAGCGGATCGCAGCAAGCCGTGCTTCTAAACTGACGTGTTTTGTTTTTGCTGCGTCGTTTTCGCGAACAAAAATCAAACAATAATTTGTTATTATAAAAAACAGTGAAATCATTAAATAACGGCGTGCTTTGGGAAAGACGTAGTGAATACAATCGATTCCCACCCGAAATGTGTGAGTGTCGTCGGTAGTATTTCCACATTTTTTGGTTTTTGTGCTTTGCCCCGCACCCGGAAGAAGAGTTACATCAGCTTAGTTTTGTTTAGTAAAGGTAGTATTGTGAAATTCGGACATAAATGATTAAGCTTTGTCGCGAGTCAATCGATAATTATTTGCAGTTTTGGAGTTCGTTATAGAGTCGCCTCATAGTGGGGATTTGATATTGGCAGTGTGGAGTGAAAAAAAGAAGACCAGTGCATGTAGAAAACGGCAATTTGCTTTTCAGAAGCAGCAAACGAAGACAATGCGCATGCGTGAAAGGCTGCCACATAATTTCAGATGCGTTCACCACGTAGTTGTGTAGGTTGCATATCTATCGGGCGGTTTGTCAACGTCATTTTTTGCGCTTATTTCGTCACGAGTGCATGAAGCTAATTACGAATCAACGTCGAGAATTTTCATGTTTACGAATGAACAAGCGAGTGTAAATAAGGAAGCGGCCATGGGTGAGATGTATCTGACTATAATTCTATAACTCTATTTCTATAACTATAACTATAACTATATAACAATAACCTTATTTTTAAATAATACCAAATAACGTGCCAGGTTTGGAATGTTAACATTTCCAAGTCTGGAAGTGTGTTGCGGTGCGCTTATCCAAATGATGTCGGTGATGCGGGGCACATTGTATGTGGAAGTAACTTAGGAATGGGAGTGACTCTCTAGCCATTCGGAAATGGGTTGCTGGATCAGCAGTAGAGCTATCACTTTCCAGCTCTTGGATTATAGCTGCTTCCAATGATCACTTGAGGGATTGTTGTAAACAGATTTCTTCCATATTACCATTGCCGGCGAGTGTTAGATTTAACACACACACAAACACACACACACACCCCCACACACCCCACCCCACCCCCCATACACCCCCCCCCCCCACACACACACACTTAGTTTTTTTTTTTGCTGTTTTCGGTGTTTTTTTTGCCGGAGTTTCAACAGGTTCGTTCGGTAGTCCGATATAAGTTACGTCGCGTTAAAAATATTCTCGTCTTTCTTATTCCGTTTACTTTAGGTTTCGTTTGCACGTCACGAGTTATCCACGAATTCACTAAACTTGATTTTAACTTTAATTTTTTTCTTTCTTCATTTATCTTTTAACGCTTGCCATTCTTAAACTAATAGCTTTATTTCGTGACCTTTTTATATTCCAGTACTGTGAACCACGCACACTTGTGCCTGACCCCAATATCATTCATATTTTCTGTTAGTTTAAATCAGAATCAAAATTTTAAATGAATATGCTGTACATCTCCGGTCAACCGGATGTCTGGAGAATAGACCGGAAACATCTAAAATCTTATGGTTATCAAAATGATACCCCAACCTAAATTCAGCGCTCCGTTTACCAAAACGAACCATGCTGCTGACCCTACCCCATATATCCAACATCCCAGTGAGTTCTCGTGGAAGTGCAGAGGTGTTCTCGGCTTCAATCAAAGCGAGTATCACGTCAACATACTCCTACCCTATCCTTATTTGACCTGCATGGATGCGGCCGGCGCTGGTATTGCTTTCTTAAATTCTAGATCGCCAGTTTTTACACATTGAGGATGATTGTTAGTCCCAAACATCATCTGTTGGTTCTCTGTGTAATAACAGCCGATCTGGCAATAACAGAGTAGCAACCGCAAGCAGTCAATCATGCTCATGCTCATGCTCATGCAAACCGAGAATTTGTTTAGGCCTATTTCAAAATAAAATTTTGGTTGAAACAACCTAAAACATGATTGTAATTACTGAAGTTTTTTCTCCGTGATAGCTCGAATATGGTTTTAGTGTAGGATTTATGCTTTATAGTATATTTGTTTTTCTCCGTGTACTTTTGGTGTGGCGCTACCCAAGTAACCACAAGCATTATATTATTGCACTTATTCAACCCAAAATCAACATCGGCAATGCGGGATCGCATCAATTCAACAGTTGTCAAGTAATGAAGCGTTAAATCAGCTTATGAATGTAGTGATGCATTACCAATGCAATAATGCTACTTCAGCAATGTCTTATGGCATTACAACAGATATTGCACTAGTTTGATCTTAGTGGGGCCGTTTTCAGCTTTAATCCAACTTCAGTGATGCACTAGACGTAATACATGTGCCCTATATATGCATGCTATTACAGCCTCGTGGTTACTTGCACGGTAAGCTTCCTTTACCCATTAATGGGTACGATTTATTATTACTATTATTCCTTCTGTGGAATTTTTTTACCCATTTTACCGTAAAACGGCGTAAAAAATGCACAGGAGGAATAACAATAATAATAAATCGTACCCATTAATGGGTAAAGGAAGCTTACCGTGTGGGTAGTGACGATTTGAACATTTTAAGCTCGGTTCACAGTGGATTATAATTCCTTATGATCTTTCTTCTATCAACCTACTACCCAAGTAACCACGAGGCTGTAATCGAGCTGTAATAGCCACAGGACTGAAGCGACTGTCATCCACGAACAACAATCGTGAAGCCGAAAATTTGGTGCTGCGTGTGGTGCTAATTTGACAGCTCGGTTTTCTTGAAGGCTGTAGGCAGCAAACACAATACACGCGGAGGAAGTTGGCGAAATTTTTGTTAATTTGATTCGAGAATAAAGTCTTCCGTGTTGTAATTAGTGCAGTGATTATCACAACGATAGTATTTTTTCATTGTTCATTAGCCAGGTATAATAATGTTTTATCTACAAGGCCTCCCCCCTTGCTGCGTGACATAATTAATGGACCTTCCCTAAGGACAATGCGCAATAGTGTAATGCTGAGGATGCCAATTCGCCGAAATAATTATAGATTTTAAAAATTTACGCCGAAATAATTATAAATCGGAGGACTGCAGCGTGTTTTTGAAGTATAATTTTTACTTTTCAATTTTCCGATCTATGCTGATGATCTAAGTTTTCTGAATCCTGCAACAGAAATCTTAACCTTGATGCTTTACTATGAATAGTTATAAATAATTTTATGAAATTTTATGCATATATAATTTATAATATATTTTAATTTTTAGTTTATGTTTGTTCATGCTATTTCCTTTTTTTTGTTTTGAACCGGTATTTATGCTTTCACATCTCGTTAAATTGATTATTTGAAGCGATTTCCAGGGGGTAAGTCACTTGACCACCTTGTGTTACCACCCTAAAAAACACAATCCGCCACACTTCAAACACACTCGTTACCACATGAAATATAAATTCATATCTGGCACCACTTACACGAATCGATTGTTTGTTTTTGTTTCCCTCTCGCTTACACAAATGTACACGGTGTTCAATAAGTTCGAATACAAGTTTTCATCATTGCGTAGGTATGCGCCATGTACATATTCTGCATTGGTATTGGTGTCAGCTTTAGCTTCATTCATACGCTACCGAATGTGCGCGGTGTTGACATTCTGTTAGTTGTTGTTCGTTTGTTACGCGCGATGAAAGAGTATCGGGACTTCGTAATTAAGCGTTTTTTGAACGGTGAGCGACCCGGCGATATATTCCGGCTGCTGAAATCGCATGGGGTCAAGCGGAACTTTGTCTACACGACCATCAGGCGATACCGGGAGACGTCCTCGACCAATGACCGTGCGAGATCCGGTCGGCCGCGTTCAGCGAGGACGCCACGGGTCATCAAGATCGTGAGGGAGCGAATTTGGCGCAAAAAGAACCGCTCAATCCGGAAAACGGCTGCAGATCTCAACGTTTCCATTGGAACCGCTCACACCATACTCACCAAGGACCTTGGTTTCAGGCCTTACAAAAAACGTAAGGTCCATGGCGTTTCGGAGGCTACCAGCAAAAAGCGGTTGGATCGAGCTAAGAGGATCCTCTCTCGGCACGCTGGTCAGGAGTTTGTTTTTTCGGACGAGAAACTGTTCGTGCTGCAGCAGCCGCACAATGTGCAAAATGACCGGGTGTGGGCGCCATCGAGGGACAGCATTCCTGAATCCAATATAAACATCCCTCGGTTCCAAAGTGCCGCGTCGGTGATGGTTTGGGGGGCAGTATGCAAACGTGGTAAGCTACCCTTGGTGTTTATTGAAAAAAACGTCAAAATCAACGCGGCGTACTACAAAACTGAGGTTTTGGAAAAGGTTGTTGCCCCCAGTCTCCGAAGCCTCTACGGCGATGAGCACTACGTGTTCCAGCAGGACGGTGCACCAGCCCATACGGCAAATGTGGTTCAAGCCTGGTGTCGGGACAATTTAACCGACTTTCTGGACAAAACTTTGTGGCCTCCCAGCTCCCCGGACTTGAATCCTCTCGACTTTTTTGTTTGGTCCTATATGATGGCGAAGCTGAACGAATACAAGGTCAGCACTTTGGATCATTTCAAGACGGTAATTCTCAAAATCTGGGACGAAATGCCCATGCAGTCCGTGCGTGCCGCCTGCGACGCGTTCGAGAAACGTTTGAAGCTCGTTAAGGAGTACAAAGGGGGGGTCATTCCAAGAGAAATGTTGTAAACGTTCCTTGTAAACATAGCTTTCAATAACATAAATCCAAAAAATAAAAAAACATGTTTTCATTTTTTTAACAAATTTTGAAAGTGTATCCGAACTTATTGAACACCGTGTAATTCAGACAATGCATATGTGAGCATGTATTAAACGTCTGGTTGCCAATAAGCATAAATTTTCAATTGTAGTTTGTGAAAACACAAAAACACCTTCTGCCACCCCAGAAACACATTCGTACACGATCATCACAAACACAACGTGGCAGAGTTACTCACCCCCTGGCGATTTCCCCCTCGGGGCAAATTTTTGTAGTAGACCTCAGAACTTGAACCGGAGCATTTTATACAAGCATTTTTTGCAAGTTGTTATAAAATCCTACACACTTAGATTTTTACAGAAATCTGTAAAGTTTTACCGAATTCTCATCATCTGAACGTTCGTTAATCCGATTTTATGATTTTTGGTAAAATTTTACCGAAATCCGGTAATTTTTTTTTACAGATATCTGTAAAATTTCACCGAAATCCGTAAAATCGGAATACCAAACGTTCAGTTGTTGAGAATTCGGTAAAACTTTACAGATTTCTGTAAAAAAATCTAAGTGTGTACACAAATTAGGATCAATAACTGCTGAGGTATCTCTTCATGAGAATTTAAAATATTATTCATTAACCTTAATTTGATGATTTTTTCCAACAAGCTCTTAGTCTGAAAGTTTTACTAAGGATAGATATGTAATTTGTTGAAGACATGTTGAAATACGCTATTTTGTGATATTTTTAGTAAATACCCAAGTAACCACGAGGCTGTAATAGCATGCATATATAGGGCATATGTATTACGTCTAGTGCATCATTGAAGTTGGATTAAAGCTGAAAAGGGCCCCACTAAGATCGGACTAATGCTATATCTTTTGTAATGCCATAAAACATTGCTGAAGTAGCATTATTGCATTGGTAATGCATCACTACATTCTTAAGCTAATCTAACGCTTCATTACTTGACAACTGTTGAATTGATGCGATCCTGCATTACCGATGTTGATTTTGGGTTAAATAAGTGCAATGATATAATGCTTGTGATTACTTGGGTATCATCCAATTTTAAAAACTTTGTCTCTGCATAAAACACATCTCTACATATGAGCTAACGGCATTATACGGTGAGCTCAGTTGCTGATACCTTCTATCAATATCGAAGCTTCGCTGTCTTACTTAGGCTATACCTAAATAAAATGATGACATTAAAAAATTAGCTATTTTCCATCGTACATTATTATACCAATCCTAAAATTAAATTTTAAAACGGAAACGAACTGTTTCTCTTAATTGATAGTTTACTTGATTTAATTGATTACCACCATTCGTACTCTCATATTGCGTCAAATTAACAATTTGAGGCAGTTTCCTTCTCGGGGGTAATTTTTGTAGCTAGCCTTACAACTATTACCGGGAGCAGTTGCTTCCAGTTGCAAGCATTAGTATGCAAGATGTTAGTTTTCTTAGAAAGTTCTAGTTATTGAAGATCAATATCTGCTTTGGTCACGTTTATGCAAATAAATATGATCCAATTTTCAAAACATGTGCACCAATCTTACCATCAGAGCGCCAGCTATCAATCGGTGTGCTAAATTTGCTTGAACCTCCTATAGAAAGCTGAGCCTCGATGATTAACTAAGGCTAGGTATGAAAAATATGTTGAAATTTGAATTTTCACAATTTTCTGAATATTTTTAGTAAATATGATCCAAATTTCAAAACATGTGCACCAATATATCCATCAGAGCTCCAGCCATTACTCGGTGAGCTAAATTTGCTTGTCTCTTCTAAAGAAAGCTGAGCCTCGATGCTTTACTAAGGCTAGGTATGAAAAATATGTTGAAATTTGAATTTTCACAATTTTGTGAATATTTTTAGTAAATATGATCCGATTTTCAAAAAATGTACTCAACTCTCTCCGCTATAGCCCCGGCCATCATTCGGTGAGCTAACTTTGCTTGTAATTTCTGTAGAAAGCTAAGCCTTGATGTTTAACTAAGGCTATTATATGCTAAACTTGATTAATTGGGCTATTGAAGTAACACAGAACATTCAGAAGGATTATTTCTCTTCATTTCTTATTTTCTTAACTGATTTTAATTGATTACGGGCATTCATGCTTACATATTTCATCAAATTAACGATTTGTGGCGAATCCCCCCCCCCCCCCCCATTAACCTTAATTTGATGATTTTTTCCAACAAGCTCTTAGTCTGAAAGTTTTACTAAGGATAGATATGTAATTTGTTGAAGACATGTTGAAATACGCTATTTTGTGATATTTTTAGTAAATACCCAAGTAACCACGAGGCTGTAATAGCATGCATATATAGGGCATATGTATTACGTCTAGTGCATCATTGAAGTTGGATTAAAGCTGAAAAGGGCCCCACTAAGATCGGACTAATGCTATATCTTTTGTAATGCCATAAAACATTGCTGAAGTAGCATTATTGCATTGGTAATGCATCACTACATTCTTAAGCTAATCTAACGCTTCATTACTTGACAACTGTTGAATTGATGCGATCCTGCATTACCGATGTTGATTTTGGGTTAAATAAGTGCAATGATATAATGCTTGTGATTACTTGGGTATCATCCAATTTTAAAAACTTTGTCTCTGCATAAAACACATCTCTACATATGAGCTAACGGCATTATACGGTGAGCTCAGTTGCTGATACCTTCTATCAATATCGAAGCTTCGCTGTCTTACTTAGGCTATACCTAAATAAAATGATGACATTAAAAAATTAGCTATTTTCCATCGTACATTATTATACCAATCCTAAAATTAAATTTTAAAACGGAAACGAACTGTTTCTCTTAATTGATAGTTTACTTGATTTAATTGATTACCACCATTCGTACTCTCATATTGCGTCAAATTAACAATTTGAGGCAGTTTCCTTCTCGGGGTAATTTTTGTAGCTAGCCTTACAACTATTACCGGGAGCAGTTGCTTCCAGTTGCAAGCATTAGTATGCAAGATGTTAGTTTTCTTAGAAAGTTCTAGTTATTGAAGATCAATATCTGCTTTGGTCACGTTTATGCAAATAAATATGATCCAATTTTCAAAACATGTGCACCAATCTTACCATCAGAGCGCCAGCTATCAATCGGTGTGCTAAATTTGCTTGAACCTCCTATAGAAAGCTGAGCCTCGATGATTAACTAAGGCTAGGTATGAAAAATATGTTGAAATTTGAATTTTCACAATTTTCTGAATATTTTTAGTAAATATGATCCAAATTTCAAAACATGTGCACCAATATATCCATCAGAGCTCCAGCCATTACTCGGTGAGCTAAATTTGCTTGTCTCTTCTAAAGAAAGCTGAGCCTCGATGCTTTACTAAGGCTAGGTATGAAAAATATGTTGAAATTTGAATTTTCACAATTTTGTGAATATTTTTAGTAAATATGATCCGATTTTCAAAAAATGTACTCAACTCTCTCCGCTATAGCCCCGGCCATCATTCGGTGAGCTAACTTTGCTTGTAATTTCTGTAGAAAGCTAAGCCTTGATGTTTAACTAAGGCTATTATATGCTAAACTTGATTAATTGGGCTATTGAAGTAACACAGAACATTCAGAAGGATTATTTCTCTTCATTTCTTATTTTCTTAACTGATTTTAATTGATTACGGGCATTCATGCTTACATATTTCATCAAATTAACGATTTGAGGCGAATCCCCCCCCCCCCCCCCTCCGAGGCTGATTTCTGTAGTTAGCCTCAGAACTTGTATCGGGAGTAGTTGTCTGCAAGATGTTAGTTTTCTTAGAAAGTTCTAGTTATTGAAGATCAATATCTGCTTTGGTCACGTTTATGCAAATATATATGATCCGATTTTCAAAACATGTGCACCAATCTTACCATCAGAGCGCCAGCTATCAATCGGTGAGCTAAATTTGCTTGAACCTCCTATAGAAAGCTGAGCCTCGATGATTAACTAAGGCTAGGTATGAAAAATATGTTGAAATTTGAATTTTCACAATTTTCTGAATATTTTTAGTAAATATGATCCAAATTTCAAAACATGTGCACCAATATATCCATCAGAGCTCCAGCCATTACTCGGTGAGCTAAATGTGCTTGTCTCTTCTACAGAAAGCTGAGCTTCGATGTTTTACTAAGGCTAGGTATGAAAAATATGTTGAAATTTGAATTTTCACAATTTTGTGAATATTTTTAGTAAATATGATCCGATTTTCAAAAAATGTACTCAACTCTCTCCGCTATAGCCCCGGCCATCATTCGGTGAGCTAACTTTGCTTGTAATTTCTGTAGAGAGCTAAGACTTGATGTTTAACTAAGGCTATTGTATGCTAAACTTGATTAATTGGGTTATTGAAGTAACACAGAACATTCAGAAGGATTATTTCTCTTCATTTCTTATTTTCTTAACTGATTTTAATTGATTACGGGCATTCATGCTTACATATTTCATCAAATTAACGATTTGAGGCGAATTCCCCCCCGGGGCTGGTTTCTGTAGTAAGCCTCAGAACTTGTATCGGGAGTAGTTGTCTGCAAGATGTTAGTTTTCTTAGAAAGTTCTAGTTATTGAAGATCAATATCTGCTTTGGTCACGTTTATGCAAATATGTATGATCCGATTTTCAAAACATGTGCACAAATCTTTCCATCAGAGCTCCAGCTATCAATCGGTGAGCCAGGTTTGCTTGTTCTTTCTATAGAAAGCTGAGCCTCGATGATTAATTAAGGCTAGGTATGAAAAATATGTTGAAATTTGGATTTTCACAATTTTCTGAATATTTTTAGTAAATATGATCCGATTTTCAAAAAATGTGTACCAATCCCTATATCAGAGCTCCAGCTATCAATCGGTGAGCAAAGTTTGCATGATCTTTCATAGAAAGCTGAGCCTCGATGTTTTACTAAGGCTAGGTATGAAAAATATGTTGAAATCTGAATTTTCACAATTTTGTGAATATTTTTAGTAAATATGATCCGATTTTCAAAACATGTGCACCAATATCTCCATCAGAGCTCCAACAATCAATCGGTGATCTAAGTTTGCTTGAGCCTCCTATAGAAAGCTGAGCCTCGATGATTAACTAAGGCTAGGTATAAAAAATATGTTGAAATTTGAATTTTCACAATTTTGTGAATTTTTTTAGTAACTATGATCCGATTTTCAAGACATGTGCACCAATCTTTCCATCAGAGCTCCAGCTATCAATCGGTGAGCTAAGTTTGCTTGTTACTTCTGTAGAAAGCTGAGCCTCGATGATTAACTAAGGCTAGGTATGAACAATTTGTTGAAATTTGAATTTTCACAATGAGCTAAGTTTGCTTGTTACTTTTGTAGAAAACTGAGCCTCGACGATTAACTAAGCCTAGGTATGAAAAATATGTTGATTTTGAATTTTCACAATTTGATTATTTTCAGTAAATACTAGCTAACCCGGCAGACGTTGTCCTGCTCACACTTAAACTACTTATTGGAAAATTGGAGAAATAATTAGCTCAAATCGCATGCTTATGGTCGTTAGATGGCATTGGATCTAGAGCAGTCTTGAATACTTGAATCAATCCATTGGACTGATGAAGCATCACTTGCAATTGTTGTATAATGTTCCGCATCATGGTGGAATAATCTTGCTGAGTGAATCTCCCATGATGTAAATCTGTAGAAATTTATGGGCTGTGTCCGTCGGTGTCAATATTGAACTCGCGTTTTGGTAAATTTGACCTGTAACGTAGACGGTTTTACAATTTTATAATTTACTAATTTTTAAACTATTTCCAAGAAAACTATTAAATATTATTATGTGCGTTACGCCAAACGCAATCATTTTAAAATACAACCATTATAACCCTGGATGTTCTGCAGAAAATGTTTAGAACCACGGCCTTATCCAAACATCAATGAGCGCAAAGGCTCTGGTGTGTTGTATATGTAGCGCACCATGCGCATTCGAAAACCACCGATCATTAAGCATCGCTGTCAAACCTTCGTACATCTTCGTGCGATGTTTACCAATGGATTGGTGACCTGAAAGCAGAAGAATAAATCAACGATCAGTCTGTTTGGTGACATCAAAGTAAAAAGTGTTAAATTTATTTGATTATTACCGTCTTGCGATTGCATGCTATTTAAATAAAATAAAAAAGGAAGATACAAAAGTGGCGACGAGGAAAAGGCGAAGAGCGTAAGAAAAAAAAATCCCATTAGTGAGTGGTAAACAGCCAACCATAGGATTATCCGGATTGCTTTCGGTTCATCATCCTGTGTTCGGAACCACAAAGAAGTGTTCGGAGTATCGGTCGACTAGGAGTGAGAAGGTACCCCATTAATTTCCCACCGATAGATCTTATTACCAAGTTTGTTACTAAGTAACACAAGAGAAATAAATCGTGAAAAAAAAGAAAAACGGAATTGGCGGCTTGGGTAAAAGCCATTTTGACTGATAGCGTCCATTCTATTGTGATATTATTACGGTGGTCGATAGGGTGACTAGAGTTGGTGTTCGATTTAATTAAAACGAAATCTAAGAGTTTTTTCTCATGTTTTATTCCATAGATAGCTCATAAGGTGGTGATTGGTAATAAATTAGTGATTTTATCACCCTACCACAAAGGAATCGGTAAGGATCCTCCGATTGGCCGGAGATTCTGGAAAGGATATACGAGAGAACATTCAAGCATCCCAGTTTATAGCGGGCTGATTTAAGGAAACTAGGCATTAACACCCACTACTACAGCCAGCAGAGTAGCTTGGCTGATCAGGGAAAGGGCTAAGAAGTCCGCTTAAGACAAGGTCAGCGCAGAAACAGGATTTTCATCGGTAAGTCAGTCATTTTGTTTTTCCTCCTTTTGAGTGAGTGATACTTTTGCCGCAATTGTGACCTTGTCCTTGTAGATTGGCTCATTGTTTTTTTTTCTCTTTGTTTCAATTTCCTTTTCCCTATTTGGTGGGTTGAATACCCTTTTATACTCGGTTTCATTTTGAATCTGACCCCAGCTAGTACAATTCAGTTGATATGAGTTCCATGGCATTTTCAATGGAACCTTGTAGAAGAGGCAACAAATTCAATGATTGGTTTACTCGTCTAAAATATTTTTTCCGGGTTAATAACGTAAAAGTGGATGATAAAATGGCTTACTTCATAACCCTTAGTGGACCAACAATATTCGAAGAAATCAAATTATTATATCCGGCGGGGGATTTTGAAGATATTCCTTTCGATGATTTAATATCAAAGTTATGGAACCGCTTGGATAAAACGGAACCTGACTTAGTACAGCGGTACAAATTCAGTACTAGGATCCAGCAACCGGATGAAACCACAGAAGATTTCGTTCTGGCGCTTAAGTTGCAAGCAGAATTCTGCAGTTTCGAGAATTTTAAAGAGATAGCAATACTTGATCGTTTAATAGCGGGGCTTAGAGACAAATCCTTACGGCAAAGACTTCTCGGTGAGGTGAGATAAATGTGGAAGGTGAAGACCTTGAAATGGAAATAGATTGTGGATCCTCAGTTTCCCTTATAAGTATAAGGCAATATGTGACTAAATTTGACAAACCTTTACAAGCTTTTAACAATCAATTGATTGTTGTTAACAGTGCTAAGTTGAAAATTGAAGGAAAAGCGAATGTTTTAGTAAAATTTAGGGGTAAAGAACAGATGATGGAGTTATTGGAACTCAATTGCGAAAACAAATTTTACGCTTTGGTAGGCCGAAATTGGCTGGATGTATTCTATCCTAAGTGGAGGCAATTCTTCTCAAGTTCTATGGTCATAAATAGTTTACAAAATGAATTAACGGAAGTTGCTGTGGATGAGTTAAAAAACAGGTACGAACAAGTTTTTAAAAAGGATTTTTCGAGACCAATTAAAGGTTTCAAAGCGGAACTGGTCATGAGGGATAATATTCCGATTTTAAAAAAAAGCATATGACGTACCTTACAGACTAAGAGATAAAGTAGCTAAATATTTGGACAAACTGGAGAAAGAGAAAGTTATAACACCGGTGAACACCAGTGAATGGGCGTCGCCAATAATTATAGTTATGAAGAACAATGATGATATTCGTTTGGTAATTGACTGCAAAGTGTCTATAAACAAATCAATAGTACCTAATTCATACCCTTTACCAACAGCGCAAGATATCTTCGCAAATCTTTCGGGTTGTAAAGTTTTTTGTGCTCTAGATTTAGAAGGAGCTTACACTCAACTAGAGCTGACGGAGAGGTCCAAGAAAGTTGTGGTTATTAATACAATGATGGGTTTATATACTTACAATAGGCTGCCACAAGGAGCTTCTTCTAGTGCTGCGATTTTCCAGCAAGTTATGGACAAGATACTAGAAGGGATTGCAAGGGTATCGTGCTACCTGGATGATGTTCTGATCGCAGGGAAAAATTTAGAAGAATGTAAAAGCAAGCTTTTACTAGTGCTTGACAGGTTAGCTAAGGCTAATATAAAAGTAAATTATGATAAATGCAAATTTTTTTTGTAACAAATCTCCCCTTTTTGGGGCATATTATTAGTGATAAAGGGCTGATGCCTTGTGCCGACAAAATTTCGACAATTGAAAAAGCCAAGGCTCCTCAAAACGAGTCAGAATTAAAAGCATTTCTAGGGATGATAAATTATTATCGCAAATTTATACCACGCTTATCGTCAAAATTGTTTCATTTGTACAACCTGCTCAAGAACAATGTGAAGTATATTTGGGATGAGAATTGTCAAAGTGCGTTTGAAGAGAGCAAAAGCTTACTAATTAATGCAAATCTTTTGGAATTTTATGACCCAAAAAAACCGAAAGTAGTTATTTCGGATGCGTCTAGCTATGGTCTTGGGGGTTTGATAGCCCATGAGGTAAACGGTAAAGAAAAACCAGTTTGTTTCACATCCTGCTCATTAAATTCAGCACAGAGAAAGTATCCAATTCTACATTTAGAAGCTCTGGCTCTAGTGTGCACCATAAAAAAATTTCATAAGTACCTTTATGGACAACCTTTCACGGTGTATACAGATCATAAACCTTTAGTAGGAATTTTTGGGAAAGCCGGAAAAAATTCAATTTATGTCACTAGGCTTCAGAGATTCATTCTGGAGTTGGCAGTTTATGACTTTGACATAATATACAGGCCATCAAATAAATTGGGAAATGCGGATTTTTGTTCGCGATTCCCACTGCAACAAAAAGCTCCAGGAGAGCTAGATATAGAGGTCGTTCAGAGCATAAACTTTAGTAAAAATATACCACTGAGTTCAAAGCTGATTGCGGAGGGAACTAAAGACGATGGCTTCTTACAAAAAATCATATGGTTTTTGCACAACGGTTGGCCTGAAAGAGTGGACAAGCGTTTTGTGGATGTTTTTGCAAATCAACAAGATTTAGAGCTGGTAGATGACTGTCTGCTTTATAATAACAGGGTAATAATACCAAAAATATACCAAAAACAAGTACTTAAAACCAATATACAATAACCACTTTGGTAGAGTAAAGATGAAACGTTTGGCAAGACGAATGGTTTATTGGTATGGAATCATAGAAAATTATGTTGCTGGCTGTGATGTTTGTAACAGTATGGCTACTTCTCAAAAGTCCAAAGAGGTATCCAATTGGATACCGACCACAAAACCTTTTAGTAGAATTCATATAGATTTTTTCTTTTTCGAGCATCGAACGTACTTATTAATCGTTGATAGTTACTCCAAATGGGTTGAAGTCGAATGGATGAAACTAGGAACTAATTGCAATATGGTGTTAAAAAAATTAGTGGCTTTTTTGCCCGGTTTGGATTACCAGACGTTTTAGTGTCAGACAATGGTCCTCCTTTTAACTCCTATGGTTTTATACATTTCTTTGAGAGGCAAGGCATAAAGGTGATGAAAAGTCCACCCTACAATCCCTCGAGCAACGGACAAGCAGAAAGGTTGGTCAGAACCGTAAAAGAGGTTCTAAAGAGATTTCTTTTGGAACCGGAAATTATGGAGCTAGATTTGGAAGACCAGATAAATCTGTTTTTGTTTAACTTTAGAAATAATAATATAACAAGCGACGGACACTTTCCGTCTGATAGAATATTTTCCTATTAACCAAAGACGATGTTGGACCTTTTAAACCCCAAGCAACATTACAAACAGCATTTATCCACACAAAAGCCAGATGAAGAGAACTCTGAGAAATCTAGCGGGAAAATTCCGAGGCGCTCAAAGGACGCGATTGATGATCTGATGGCTAGGGATATGATTTGGTATCAAAATAACAGACCCCAATATCATGCGAGATGGGTTAAAGCAACCTTCATTAAAATATATTCTAAACATATCTTGCAGATACTTGTTGGAAACGTGGAAGTCATGGCTCATCGTAATCTAGTAAAGGTCTACAAGGAGAGCCTGATCTGGAATCTTCCCAACGTTGTAGTAAGACAGAGTGTACCAAACGAATCTATCGAACACGAACTCGAAGGTGATACGGTGAATGACGCAAAGGATCAAGGTGACCGCGACAGGACGGAAGCAGAACCGGCTCCCAAGTGTGGTACGAGAAGATCCAAAAGAAAGCGGGTTGATGCTGATACTACGATCGAGGAGTTACGCAGATCGAAGCGAATTAGAAAAGTGACCCGAGACAATGAATTTTACTATGATTTTTGAATGTTTTGAGTTAGTTGATACTATGAAATTATTATGATGTAAAACCTTTATGCGAGTTCTAAGTTTATGTTGACTAAGGTCAATTTCTAGATTGTTACATTTTCTGAACTAAAAGGGGGAGGAGTTGTTGTATATGTAGCGCACCCTGCGCATTCGAAAACCAGCGATCATTAAGCATCGCTGTCAAACCTTCGTACATCTTCGTGCGATGTTTACCAATGGATTGGTGACCTGAAAGCAGGAGAATAAATCAACGATCAGTCTGTTTGGTGACACCAAAGTAAAAAGTGTTAAATTTATTTGATTATCACCGTCTTGCGATTGCATGCTATTTAAATAAAATAAAAAAGGAAGATACAAAAGTGTTTCATTTGGGAACCTCAATGCATTACAATGAGAACAAACTACACTCATTGATTCAATGGCGACTGATATATTCGCGTTGTAATCAACTAAAGGCAGCACGTTGAATATTTTTTGGAATGTAGGCTTGCCTTCGAAATCAATTTATAAAGTTATGTTAAGCGAGATTGTCACCTGATCTTTCTGATACTTGACGATTATGCTTCTTTCTTACTTTATCGCTTGTATTTTGAGCTGCTGTTTCTTTTTCACTCAACATCATTCGAGCCCATTGTAGTAGTTTCAAGCTAGGTCAATAAAATTTAAAAAAAAAGTTGTTCAGTTTGAAATTGATTATTTAATATCAATCTGTATATACTATTTCCTAACGCGATCATAAGAACACATCATCTGCAAGCTAGCGATACAGGAATGTTCTTCTTTTCCGGAAATATGGTACCGACTGTGTTGTTCAGGGGAATGATCGTGTGAGTTGTTGCTTTCCGACCTTGCTGAAGTGAGCACTCTGATTTACTCGAGTGAGCTGTCGGGTTACCATGTGAGTGTGTGTGTGTGAGAGAGAGAGAGAGAGAGAGAGAGAGAGAAGATCACATTTTGCAAAAAAAAGAAAGGGAAAAACCTTGGCTTCGAGAGGAGGAAGAACATTTCAGTTCGTCATTCAGTTGGCTTTAGTTATAGCGAGTAGTCGTATTTCCAGGTTTTTCGCATAGCAGGAAGAAAATGGCTGGAAAGTATCACGACAATGGCGCAGTGGACGCTCCCGAAAGGTAAGTTAATCATAATTTTTGGTGAAAAAAAACGAGAATTAGCTTTGATTGCTATTAAAAAAAAGCAATACGTAAACCAAAAAAAAAAAAGCTGTTGGATAAAAGAATCCACACGTACATAGGGAGCGGAAGGACTCCACACAAAAAATGAGCGGTAGGACTCATGGCAAGGAAAAAAATAACGAGCGAAAGGACTCACAAAACAAGGAGCGGAAGGACTCCTTATACAATTAAAAATGAGCGAAAGGACTCATGTTGAAAAAAAAATCAATCGAGTACAGCCTCAAATAAAAAAATTGAAAAATCATATGCTTGACATTAGGTCTTCATTGAATCTCGGTTGTAAAATTAGAAATGCCTACAATATGCTTAGTTGCAACGCAAATAATAATAATAATAATAGAAAAAAAGGAAACAAAATGGCTTATGTTTGTATTCGCCGTTTTGAAAGAGCTGGCTGAATTAAAATCGTAAATTGCTCCAAAAGGCAGAAGAAACCATTGTGTCCCTTCAGACTAGTTCACAAACAACTCGGAGCGATAATGGAGACACAGGAAGTGTTGAATTCAACAGGAATGTTGGTCCATCGAGCACCAATCGCTTCGGAAACGAGTCGTGAATTGAATTATCTAGATTCATGTCTTCAATGAATCAGATGTCAATTTCCTCGACCACCGTGCCGGAGTGCAGACCATCTGTGGAAGGTGAACAAATTGGAAGACGTGATTTTGAAACGTTGAAGGACCTCCTAACAGATTCACTCAATTTGGCTGGAGTAGACGATGAAGCTATTCAGTTTGTCGTTTTCAAAGTAAAAGCAGGAACAATGCTACTGGATATCTTCAAAAATACTAAGTCCATCGTGGAGGCTCCGAATGTTGAACTGTACCCATTTTCCAACGCCTTGTTTCGATTGAAAGCATATTTTGGCTCTGCTTCGGATATCATGTTGCAGCGACGTAAGCTTGCGGTGATGATTCAGCCGCCGGAGGAAACTGATTTATCATTCATTCTGCGGGTTGGTGCTATTGCTCGCCTTTGCGATTTCACTGAAGGAAATGAATTTGAGGAGATAATAAGCACTATTGCCGAACATGCAAGAAACAAAGAGGTACGTACTGTGGCACTGAAGATGCTAAGCAGACAGGGCACATTTACAGACTTGATCGATAAAGTTCGTGAAATCGAAGCCGTGAACATGAATGAGGCGTTTTATCGTTTTAAACATGGCAAATCAGATCAAGCGACGGTGGCAGCTGTTAGTGTCGATTATGCCAAGGCTGGACCTTCACGACGCGGATCTTTCCGTTCAATGCCCTGTGGGCGATTTGGATATTTCTCAGGCCGTGATGCAATACACTCTCGTCCACCATATGAAAAGAAAGGATTTATGAATCAGCAAGAACCGGAACCGTATCGGTGCTACAGGTGCAACAGTGTTTACCATAAACCTGATACCTGCTTCGCCATCGATAAGATTTGCCTGAGCTGCGGCCGCAAAGGACACATTCAGATAGCTTTTCGTTCTGCTGTGCACAGATAAAATCAACGTTTGACAGATGAAGAGAAACCAAACACCGTACCTGGCAGGGTTGCTGCGATCGATGTGGATAACGGAACAAAGAAAGAAGAAATTACCGGCGATAATAATGTAGGTGAAGAAAACATTGTTTAATGACGTATCATCATTTTCTTTATGCATTGAAATTCTGAATTTGTTTTCTATCGCTTCAACGGTATTTGATAAGTTGTTTTAATAAGATTTTAAGCAATACAAAATAAATGAAGATTCATGGTTTCATTGGATAGTATGTTTATGATGATATCTTTTTTTACTTCATTCTAAATAATCGAATAAAACTTTTCATAGATAAACGTTGCGGCATTAACTGTTCCATTGCTAGCCGAGAATGACGGATTAATATTGGCAAAAGTAGCTGGTTTACCATGTGAGTTCGTTATTGACTCTGGAGCTTAGGTGAATACAATAACCGAACAGCAATTCAATCTGCTTTGTAGCACTGAGCGGCACCGAAAGGGGTTGTACAATTTACAGCATAACACCGATCGGCCCTTAAAGGCATACGCATCCGCAGGGGAAATATTAGTCCTGTCAACGTTTGAAGCTTTCCTACATATTACTGACGATAGGCCGATTTTATTGGAAAAATTTTACGTTGTCAAGGAATTTCGCTCCCTTCTAGGTCGAGCGACGGCGACGAGATACAGTGTTTTGTTACTTGGACTGAAAGTACCATTGCTCCATGAGGAGTGTCCATCAAAATCCTGGTATCAATCTAATAAAATTGCAACAGTTTGGACTGAGGAAATTTTTCCAAAGTTTAATAATCCACCCGTTGAGATTTTCTACGATAAAACAAGGCCGCCATGTCGGAACATTTTTATGAATATCCCGATTGCTGTAAAGCCTCTTGTTCAAAAACGACTCAATCAGCTACTTTCAGCAAACATTATTGAACGGGTGACTGATAATATGGATACATCATTCTGTTCTTCAATGTTAGCGATTCAAAAAGAAAAGGATGATATAAGATTAGTGATCGATCTTAGAGGACCTAACAAGCATATTCAAAGATGACCATTTACTATCCCTACATTGGAAAAAATTCTGGCCGAATTGAATGGTGCCCAATGGTTTTCGACGATAGATTTGTCTAATGCATTTTATCATGTTGAGCTTAGTGAGAATAGCCGTCATCTTACGAACTTCTGCACAGAGTTCGGTATGTTCCAGTACGTAAGGTTGCCTTTCGGATTGTGTATCGCACCGGACATATTTCAGGAAGTCCTTCAAAGAAAAATTCTCGGTGGATGTAAGGGAACAAAGAACTACTTGGATGATATTCTGATCTTTGGAAGCACTATAGAAGAACACGATGAAAATCTGAAAAGTGTTTTGGATCGTCTTCATGAACACAATGTGCGGATCAATACTGAGAAGTGCACATTCCGAAGTCAGTCTGTTAAGTTTTTGGGATTCAGGCTTACCTCGGATGGCTGGCAAATAGAAAATGATAAGATGAGTGCGGTACGAGACTTCCGACGACCAGAAACGATCTTGGAAGTGAAGAGTTTCTTAGGCTTAGTGACGTTCGTAGACAAGTTTGTTCCACATTGGGCTAGTAGAACCGAAAAGCTACGAGCTCTTGCCACCTCAGATTATTTTTACTGGACAGACGAAGAGGATGCGGAATTCTTAGCATTTAAGAAAGAAGCGATAAACAAAATTCAAACACTTGGCTACTTTAATAGCATGGACAGGACGGAATTGTTTGTCGATGCATCTACAATCGGACTTGGAGCTGTCTTGGTACAATTCAACAACGATGATGTGCCAAGAATTATTGCGTGTGCCTGCGAAGCGCTAACCAAAACCGAGCAACGGTACCCTCAAACACACAGGAAGGCTCTAGCTGTTGTATGGGGAGTTGAAAAGTTCGCTTTCTACCTATCTAGCCGAACATTTACTATTCGTACGGACGCTGAGGCGAATCAGTTTATATTCAACGGCAATCATCGCATCGGTAAACGAGCAATTTCGCGAGCGGAAGCTTGGGCTCTTCGGCTTCAGCCATTTGACTTCAGTATTGAGCGAGTAACGGGAGAGAACAATGTTGCGGATGCCCTATCGAGATTGATAGAATTGTCTCAAGAAGCCGAGCCATTTGAAAGTATCAGTGAAGAAAATCATTTTCTATTTGCTTTGGATACAGGACATATGGACATTTCTTTGGGAGAGATTGAGGCTTGTGCAGAAGTAGACGACGAGCTAGTCGAATTAAGGAAAGCCATAGAATATGATATCTGGCCTCGTGAGTTGCGTAAGTACGAGGCACAGAAGAAATATCTTCACCATATTGGATTTTTGATTTGCAAGAACGATAAGATTATTCTACCTGTCTCGTTGCGCCCAAAGGCAATATCTTGCGCGCATGGTGGACACGTTGGAGAGGACGCTATGAAGCAAATTATGCGAGAGTTCTTTTGGTGGCCTGGAATGGCTTCTAACACTGAGGAGTTTGTTAAGAATTGTTGAGCTTGCTGTATGTTATCAAGAAAGAATCCAACAGTGCCACTCTCGTCCCGTGATTTACCAGAGGGTCCCTGGGAGATAATTCAAATTGATTTTCTTTCCATCCCGGGATTCGGATCAGGTGAATTTCTGACCATTGTGGATACTTACTCTCGTTATCTTTCGGTCATTGAGATGAAGCGAACAAACGCTGAGGCCACCAATGCCGCTCTTTGTGATGTTTTCAAACGCTGGGGATGCCCTCGTATCCTGCAGAGCGACAATGGGCCACCATTATGTAGCTATAGTTTTTGTTCTTTTTGGGAGAATAAGGGGGTCAAGGTTCGAAAAGCTATCCCGTTAAGTCCACAATCCAATGGGTTAGTAGAACGCCAGAACCAATCTATAATCAAGGCTGTAAGTGCTGCCAAAATAGATGGAATAAACTGGCGTTCTGGTTTAGAGCGTTTTGTACACAACCACAACACATTGGTGCCACACACAAGACTTATTACTACTCCATTCGAGCTGATGGTTGACTGGAAATTTAGGGGAACATTCCCCAGCTTATGGACCGATTTCAACACAAAGAATTTGGACCGAACAAATATTCGCGAAAGAGATGCTGAGGCAAAACTCAACAGCAAGTATTACGCAGATGAAGTACGGGGTGCTAAAGAGAGCGATGTCAAAGTAGGTGACATTGTGTTGCTAAGTCAAACAAGGAAAGGCAAGACTGACCCGACATTTTCTTCCGAATGCTACACTGTTATTACACGACAGGGAGCTAAGCTTGTCATCATGAGCAAAAAATGGTGTACAATATGCTAGGAACGTACGAGAGGCAAAACTAGCTCCTCTTTTCACGGGAAGTGATACACACAGGGTAGAAAATCATCAACAAAATGCAACCATGGAAGAATTTACGGGAGTTCCTCCAGGTGCTTCACGTGATATGATAAATATTCCAGATGGTAATCTAGAAGTGGATTCCAATCGGGTGAATCCAATTGAGAACAATACTGCAACAGTACTTCGACGGCGAGAAGAAATCAGAAAACCAGCTCGCTACATTAATTTTATTTATGAGTAATGACTTGCTTTTCAAGTATATTTGTGGAATAAGCTTTTTAGAAAATTACTTTATAATTATTGATGCTCATTAAAAAAAAAAAAGAAATCAGTACAACAACTGTTTGTTTTTTTAAATGTGAAGTAACACACTGTACTGAGTTAATTTGCTTCTTTAATATCGTCTCACAGATTCATTTCTCGAGTAGAGAAGAGGAATATTGTAGTAGTTTCAAGCTAGGTCAATAAAATGAAAAAAAAAAAAAAGTTGTTCAGTTTGGAACTGATTATTTAATATCAATCTGCGTATACTATTTCCTAACGCGATCAGAAGAACGCATTGTCTGCAAGCTAGCGATACAGGAACGTTATTTTTTTCCGGAAATATGGTACCGACTGTGTTGTTCAGGGGAATGATCGTGTGAGTTGTTGCTTTCCGACCTTGCTGAAGTGAGCACTCGGATTTACTCGAGTGAGCTGTCGGGTTACCATGTGAGTCAGAGAGAGAAAGAGAGAGAGAGAGAAGATCACATTTTGCAAAAAAAAGAAAGGGGAAAACCTTGGTTTCGAGCAGAGCTCGAAAAAAATGACAGCCGTCGTGAAGGATGAGTAAAAAAAATATTCAGTAGGTACAATTTTCGCTCCCCTCATTCCGTTCTATCAGTCACGCAATATATTCGTGTTCACTATTTTGCTATGCTCAGTCATTCCGTTGTCTTTGCGTTCCACACAACTCATTCACACCACAGCAAAGGACACGGCTATTCAAGCCTCAAGAGATTTTGGTTGCTTGACTGAATGTTCTGGTAACCAGTCATTCATTTTCGCGTTCGTGAGTGATTTTTTCTGCCACAGGATTTTAAGTATTCCCGAACATGGCTGAAGGCAAAGGAAGCCAAAAGGCTAAATGGCCGAAATCGCTACAGAGTTTGTGGGGCATTTGTTCGAGAAAAGGCATTTGCAGGATCGATTCGAGAAGTTTTGGTTTTTTTCACTTCAGTGATTCTCCAAATGAATGACTGTTCTTTCGTCTTCACGGTAGAACGTTGAAATTGAATGAGTTGTTTGCACTTACGTACATTCACTGCTTTCCGGAACGAATGAATGATCAAAGTAAAGCAACACAAAACAAGTTGACTCATCTTGCACAAGAGATTCATGAAGGCAAATTTGTGTTTACTTCATGTTCGCTTAGAACAGTGCGTGATGACTAATATTTTAACTCAGTCAGGGTGCAATTTGAGAATTGAATATGATATTTTTGAGCTCTGGTTTCGAGAGGAGGAAGAACATTTCAGTTCGTCATTCAGTTTGCTTTAGTTATAGCGAGTAGTCGTATTTTCAGGTTTTTCGCATAGCAGGAAGAAAATGGCTGGAAAGCGTCACGACACCCATGAAATCCGTTTTCGATCCAATTCCGTTTGAATTGCTGATCGTCGCTTTGTCTCATTCGAGAATTTGCTAAGCTAGCAGCCGTGCAACTGCCACGACCGATATTATTACGTCTAGTTGGAGGCATTTTAAAACAAAACTAATTGAAATTAATTGAAATCACAACTTCATTAGTATATTTTAAATTTCTAGTAATTTCGTTGTTTTCATTTTCCTGATGCCCTCTTAATCACACGGCAAACGATACTATTTAATGCAAGGACAAATGTAATTAAACATCTGTCAGTTCTTCACAGAAGACAACACACAGTGGGGCGACTCCATACAAATGCTGGCCATGAATAAAAATGTCTCCAAATCAATAAAAACACATGTTTCTTAACTAATTTTGGGTCGCTGAATCCAAAAATGAGGTTGCTTTTTCAAAAGCAAACGTTTTGCTTTTTAAAAGCGATTTGATAAACCCACATTTTTTCATAATATATGACGCGTTATGTGATGTAAGATTTGTTTACACCATCTCAGGTGTTATGTAATATTTAAATTTATTTATTTGTCGTCAATCAGTAGTAGACCGTTTTGTTACAATGATATTTACAATTTTATGTTACACTTCTTAAATATATAGTATGTCTTAAAAAACTAACATATCAGGTTTATATTTTTAATGTTTAGGTTATCTAATTGCATTGAAGTATTGCTTCAATTTTGTTTTAGTCATAGTGAAGTCAACATTTTCTCCGTGCTTATTGTACGTTGCCATCATCTGATTAAGAGGCCCAAATTTGGCGTAATTTGTGCGATGATGGCTTGTAGTAAATATATTTCTATTTCGTAATTGCCGGGACGGAATGTAAAAATTAAGTTTTGCTAAAAGTTCTACTGAGTCAACGCGTTGCGTAACAATATCATTTACGAATGAAACTAATGCAAATTCACGGCGCTCTTTTAATGATCGGATGCTGATTAGCATACAGCGTGCTTCATAAGATGGAAGAGGTAACCTTGTCCAACCTAATTTACGAAGGGCAAATAGTAAAAACTGCTTCTGTACCGATTCTATTCGTTCTTCTTGTATGACTGAAAAGGGTGACCAAACTACGCTACAATATTCCAGTATTGACCTCACATATGCAATGTACAATGTTTTTATTGTGTACGGGTCATGAAAATTGTAACAAAAACGTTTTATAAATCCAAGCATATTATTTGCTCTGTTGATGATAGTATTGTAATGTTCAATGAATGTAAGTTTGGAATCCAAGATAACTCCTAAGTCCCTTAATCTTTTACACTTTTCAACTGGCTGATTCCCTAAATTAATAGTTACGTCTAGAGTGCTTCGTTTCCTACTAAAAGTAATCGAATTACATTTTTTACGTTTAGCTGTAAAGACTTTTGTTACACCAGACATAGAAAACGTTTATTTCTTGCTGGAATGTAATAATATCTTCTTTATTTCTTATTTCTAAAAATAGTTTCATGTCATCAGCATAAACAAGAAATTTAATGTTTTTAAGAATAAAGGAAACGTCATTTACAAACAAAATAAATAAGAGGGGCCTAAATGAGAGCCTTGGGGACTCCAGAGGTGACTTGAATAGGGTTTGATTTCTTCCCTTTAAATCTTACTATTTGTTGACGGTTAGTAAGGTAGGATTCGATCCATTTGAGAATTCCTGGCTCAATTCCCAATTTTTGCAATTTAAAAGAAGCATGGGTATGTCAATGCGATCAAAAGCTTTGCTGAAGTCTGTATAAAGAGCTTCTACATGGTAACCATTGTCCATTGCTATCAGAGAGTAGTTAACGAATTCCAATAAATTTGTGCTAGTTGATCGTCCTTTGAAAAATCCATGTTGCTTTGTAGTGATTCTGTTTTTGATTTGAGTGAACAATTTTTCATTAATAATTGCTTCAAAAAGTTTAGGAATGCAAGATAAAATGGCAATTCCACGATAGTTACGTATGTCAGATTTTTCCCACTTTTGAAAATAGGTACTAGGTAGGAACTTTTCCACAGTTTGGGAAAGATCCCAGATTTCAATGACATATTAAATAGCCAAAATAAAGGTGATGTAAGTTCCAATGCTAAGTTTTTCATAAATACTGGTGGTATTCCATCAGGGCCAGAACCTTTAGAAACGTCTAAATTATTCAAACCTTGAAATATGTCTTGAAATTCGACTTGACTAACTCCAATGTCCCTTGAAAATCCTGGGAAGAAATCGAAATATTCGTAATCGCGATCTTCTTCAGCAAATGTGGTATATATTTCTTGAAAGAATGTTGCAAATAGATTGCAAATTTCTTCTGCGTTATTACCAACATTTGAGTTAAGATGCATTCTAGATGGGAAGTTGTCAGATTTCAATTTAGTTTTAACATAATTGAAAAATTTTTTGGGCAAGACTTAATTTCAAGTTCAGTTTTTGCATTGTGCTCATCATATGCATTTTTATGGTTAGATTCAGTTCATCACAAATACTCAAGTAGTTTGCCAGGTTATTGCTGTTACCATCTCTTTTGTATATTTTGTGTGCTTTTTGCTTCCGATTCTTCAAATTTTTTATTTGTTTATTATACCAAACTGGTTGGTTTGACTTACCTTGTCGTCTTATTTTTTGAGTGGTACTTCTTCAAATATTATTTCAAACAATAATTTGTAAAAAACTTCAACAGAAGTCTCAATATTTCCTTCGTTCTTAAAAATGATTTGCCAATCAATTCTGATAATTTTATTTCGTATGATATCATAATTTGCTAAATGATATTGGAAGACCTCTTCATATCCGAAGTCGTCGGGTCTTTCGTATTCGTGGATAAATAAAGAAAACTCAATTGCTGTGTGAAAAGCTTCATTTTTCCATAATGGAAAAAGTGATTTTGCTACACAGAAATCTTCCTCAATATTTGTTAATAAAAAATCTAAATAGCAATTTTGCTGGTTTTTACATGATTAACTTGGTTGAGCCCTAAACCTGCAGTTTTGTCGAAAATAAACTGTAATGTTTCATTTTCTCCGACGACTGGTAGAAGGATGCACTCATTTTCGGTATCTAAAATGAATTCAGCACTACGTTGATTAAAATCTCCATATATGTGAACTTTCACTTCTGGGGAAGCTCAGACATAATTGCGTCTGCAATGTGAAAAAAATGTTCATATACTTCTTTACGAGCGTTGTTTGGAGGAAAATACACTGAGGCAAATACATGTGTTTCACCTGCCATGTGTACTTTCACCCATACATGTTCAAACTCCATAACTTTTGATGTTTCGATAATTTCTGAATTAAAATTGGTAGAAATAGCTATTAAAACACCACCACCTGACTTTTTTCAGAAATTTCCAAATTGCGATCATTTCTAAAAACATTATAAGAATTTCCGAAGACTTCTTCACTCCTAACGCTTTGATCCCAACTGGTTTCAGTTGCCATTATTATTGGGAATGAGCAACCCAAAATTTTATTATGAATTTCTTGAATTTTAACCGCACTTTTCATACGGTTAAAATTTTGGCAATAAACTATAATTTCGGTACTTAATTGTGTTTTAGGTGGAAGCGTTTGCTCATTCGAGTTAGTCGATAAATTAAGATTATTAAAATTATTAAAATTAATTACCCCTCTCTGATCTAGAGATGTCGTCAAATTCTCGTTATCGCCATGCTCTTGAAAAATCATTATCCTCCTCTAAGGGTTTCGTCACTACCGATGAAAACTCGAATGCCCATGCGAGCATGTACATGACTCACATGGTGCAGCTGAAAAACTCCCCGGAGCCATCCAGTTGGGTGAATGTGAAGGAGCTATGCGTGAAGATTCATCAATTGCCGGGTAAGGGTGTAGGATTTCGCCTCGTTGAAATTGTATCGGTTGATAGATGGGTGGCGGCCTGGAAAAACGATGCTTTGCTGCCGCAAGTAGGTCTCGATCATGTGGTAGTAGATTATGTGGATTGCCGATGGTGTTGAGATTTTTGTTGTTGTTGTTGCATTTATTATTGAAAACAGGTGAGTGTGTACGGTTGCTATGGTTGTTGTTGTTGTTGTTGTTGTTGTTGTTGTTGTTGTTGTTGTTGTTGTTGTTGTTGTTGTTGTTGTTGTTGTTAATGAAGTCGACGTTTCTTGCTAAATTTGCTAGATACTGTTTCTTCTTCTTTTTAGCCTTTTCAGCCAATTTCTGCTGATTCAAACGACGTAATTTTCGAGCATCATATTCACTCCAATCCGCTTTCCATACCTTCCTCATTCCCAAAAGTCGCCAACCTGAGTCGTCGGTGTCGTGTTTGTTGTTATGATTCAATTCTATCGCCAGGCTGGGATTTGAATCGAGTGACGGAGTTAAATGTGCATTGGCGTGTGCTTCCCCATGCCTTGGTATTGCGTTTATGTTCGCAGTCAGTGCTTTTAGCTCGTCCAAGATATCGAGCTCTAGCATAGAGTTGCTTTGCATATTTAAACTGGCTGCGGTTTCTATGCTCAGCTGATTGAGCTGACTTATTTCATTGTTAATATTTAGCAGCTCCTTTTTTAGATCACCTGCTAGATTATGCATTGTTGACGTCATTGCTGTGTCAACTAAAGAGGTTAAATGATTTTTCAGCATAGTAGTACTTCCAGTCAAACTACTGTTTCTGTTAATGGAAGACAGTTCATTTTTTATGCTAGTAAGAATGACTTCCATACTCTCAATAGCTTCCGAGACTATATTTGGTTTTTCCTGTTGGAGAGCAAGTCGATGCATAACCTCCGTGTTTTCGCTAATTTGCTTAGCCAGGAGCTTTTGTTGTTGAGTGAGAACGTTGAACTCAAAAGTTGCGGTTACCAGAGTTTGGCATGAACCACAACATGGTAGCACAAATAACGACGGATCAATAGCTTTTCTGTCTTTTTTTGGGTTCCGAAGTGAGCCTCGGGGAACCGTCACACCCACACAGGCGGCGTGAAACTTGCGTGTGCATCCAATACACGTCCACATTACGGAATCGACAGACGAGTCCAATAAGCACACTTCACAATTAATCTGACTCATGTTTGAATAAACGGCACCGGCAAAAAGCACTCAAAAATAAAATGAAAAGTAAGCACAAATTAATAAAACAAAACGCGCGTGGTCTGAAGCAGTTTAAGTGAAATCCAGCTGATTGACAGTCGTAAGCAAAAAAAAAAAAAAGGACCAAAAAAATGGACCCAAATAATTGGTTTCTTCCTTATTATCTATTTGAATAATTGTGTCATTTTTTTTAGTTTTTTTTTCAGTAATTTTTAAACAGTTTCATGGCTATGTGGAGCACCAAAGAGGTCATACAAAAAAGTTATAAGTATTAAAGAGCTCCTTTAAAACCATATTTTTTTAAAGTGTGCGAAGAATTTAGTATTTTTCATTTTATATAACACGGCAATACAAATAAAAATTTAAAACTTTTCTTCAAATATTGTTTTTTTCCATTTTTTCATGATTAAACACACATTCTATATCAGTAGCAATTTTTTTGAGTATTTATAAGAGACAAAATTTATATTTATAAGAGACAACACAACAATTTTAATTACTGTTTAAAATTAAAAATCAATAACAGTAAAATGCAATCAAATTTAAAAACAAAACTTATCATCACTTCCACTTTCGTATTCATCATCTTCTTCATTATCATCAACTAAATCTTCTTCTTCTTCCTTCTTTTCTAAATCAATACCGTTCTAGGCTTTCATAAGAAATGTTACTTCTTCAGGAATTTCCTTGAACTTATTTTTATCTCTCTCAAAATGAGAGTTTACTAAAAAATCAGAAGGCGCGTACTTATATTCCTATTTGAATTTTCTCGCTCATTTTTTCGTGTGAAATGAAGAGATAAATATTTTAAAATATTCATAAAAGGTGCAAAAGCCAAAACCCCTATCTTTTCTTTAAAAAATATCAATACTCTGCGCAAGTCTGCGCTACGTAAGGCTATGTCCATTTGAAAGCTAACATTTTAATCTAATATTTACAACTAACCCCAACCCGGGCGAACCCGGGATTCATAGTTTTGTTGCATGATTTTCACAGAAAAAATCACACTTTTTTCGTTTAAATTCAATTTTTACTAAATGTTTGCACTATTCAAAAAAAAATGATGCAGATTGGTTTTTTACTTCATTTCAAGGAACTTTCTCTTGAACATCATCTTAATTCAAGTCAATGGTAGAGCTCTAGCAAATTATGTAATATTTATAATTTTATTCAAAAAATCGCAAAAAACACAGGGGTGACATACTTCAAAAAATCGTACAGAAATCAAATTCAATCCAATCACTTCAAGAATTTGGATTTAAAAATTTCAATAGTGTGTTATTACAGGAAAAATATAAAAGATACGTCAACGTGAATTTCGTACTTTGGATTAATGACCAGCGATTCCCCACTGTGCAACACCTTCACTTTCCATCAGCGATGCCAGATGATTTTTTCAAAAGTCTGTCTTTTTGTCAAAATAAAAAGTCTGTATTTGTCTGTACACTAGAAAAACTTATCAAATTGCTTTTTACGTATTTCTCACAGCAAATTGTTATCTACACACAACTTTGTTAGTTTTCGATATTTTACAATTGTATATTTAACCATTTGATCTCTAATTGCTAATATTAGAATGTAACAAGACTGTTTCGGACGAGGTTTTAGAATAAAATAACCGAAATATGTTGTTAACTACCCGGGTACTAATATGTTTAATGCAATGAAGTTACGGTAAAAAGCAACAAAAGGTTAGTAAAACAATACCTACATATACTGTTGCACAAACGAATTAAAATGCAAAAAATGATGCACCAATGACTGCAATTAGAATCCATTGGTTAGTATTTAAAAATAATAAATAAGTTTTAAACTTTCCATACACAAATTATTTATTAGATTCATCATACACGTAACTTGAAAAAAATCGAAGAGCTTGCTTTATAACTTTGGTGATTCCACTTTCGTTTTGATGACTTTTAGCATATTCTTTGGACGCAAGAATTCCTTGCATGCAAGTTGCATTCATCCTGTTACGCAGTTTAGTATTTTTCAAGTTGAACGATGAAAAAATCCTTTCCACTGCAGCACTGAGAAAAAAGATTGGTAAACACAAACATATTATAGTTTCATTTAACCGGAGTTTTACGTTGAATTGGGCACAAACATCACATTAGTTTGATTTGACTACCTACGGTGGTTAAAACAAACCAAAATTTTGAGTAATTGTTTTGGGAATTATGCAGTTAAGTTCAACTGATATCCGGTTGAATTAACCATTATGTTGGTTGTTTTATTATGACAGCTACAAAAACAAACAGATTTGTTGGTTGATTCTACCAACGCTTATGGTTTGTTTCAAACAAATTTTAGTATGATTCAAAGTGCATTGCTGTTTGAAACAGCAAATTAAAACGGTTGAATCAACAAACATTTCCGTTTACATTCACCTACATTTCTACTGTTATTTCAAGAATATTTATTTAAATAAAATACTAATTAGAAACATTAGATAAGTGCACATTTACAATAGACTTCTCTTTGAGAGTAAGCTACAAATGTTAATGCGAGCTTTTCTACTATTTTCAGGGTTGTTTTTAAATTAAAATATTAAATTTTTACCTATTGTTTAGTGACAGCGTCAGAGCATGCAGCAGGACCGGATGATGGAATATGAAATAAACCAATAAAAAAGTCTGTTTCAAACTCAATTTTTAGTTCTTTTTTCTCCTAACAAAATATCAGTTTGATTTTACCGCCGCTCTGGTTGAATCAATCTAAAATTTCAATTTGTTTCCCTGGGTCAACGCAACCTGTGTTTTGGTAATAATAAATCCCTCTCAAGGTGTAAACAACAAAAATATTAGCTTAGAACAACCATAATTTGTGTTGTATTGTGGTAATATATTTAGGTAGAAACAACCAACCTACCTGTTTGTTTCAAAACGAAATCGTTGGTTTGAAACAACAAAACGGGCTTTTAAAACAACCAGTTTTTTAGTTTGGATGTCAACCAACAAGTTTGTTGTTTCAAACGGGACTGTTTTTTCTCCGTGAGCCAAGGAGTGTGGCAATGAAAGTAGGGTTGGTATGATTCGTCTGAGAAGGGGAAAAGCAATTTCAAGGAAAAGGACGGTGATAATATCACGGATATCAGAGAGTAAAAGATGATATCGTCAAATAACTTAATCGGATTTTGTACGTTCAAGAGCCCAAATCCTGCTCGGTAGCCTACCTCAACTACCGCCGTGATCTTGATAGCCTTAGGTTTGTCGTCCGTTTCCGACCTTGGGGTCAAGTATTTGGCCTATCCTTTGGTCATCCACGCAGCATGCAGTTTAAACTCCACTTTACACATAAAACATTTATTGTGGTTAAACTAACACTAAACACATTTTATTATTCTATCTAATTTATTCTTAAGCTAACACATTTAAAATCATAGGCGCTTAACATCGCCCTTCTCAACCGTATCCGACGGTGATTGTGTGGAGACTGATTTCTTCCTCGTTTAACGAGATCGCCAGTAGTTGACCCAAACACTCAGCATCCCGAAGATCATCAATAGTACATCGATCGGCTAGCTCCGACAATCTCATGGCTCACGATGAACCCAGTTGATGGCTGAGTACGTGGTTGCTCAATTTTACAGTCCGATCGTAGACATCCTCGCACGCTCTGAAGTAACGGATGACTTCTGAAAAGAAATAAAAGCTCCCCTTCGACACACTGGATGGGTACCACCGATAGGACAATTCGCTAGCGTCAACCGTCGTCGGATTTCAATCTTCTTGCGTTGGTAGTAAGCATAGTTTGACAATTGGTCTTGTCAAATATCCTACGGCTGTCTTCACTGTGGCTACACGTGATATTCCGTCCGCTCCTGGATGCAGCTGGTGAATTCTTCCTAACTTCCATTTCATTGGTGACAGATTCTGATCTACGATGACTACGAGTCTGCCAATGTGCATCGGTATTGCTGGTTTCCAGTTTTTCATTCGTCCCTGCAACTGTGCGAGATACTCCGTTCGCCACCGTCGCCAAAAATCCTGCAACTGCCTCTGCACCATCTGCCATCGATTCAGTCGATTCAACTTTACAGTGCTATAGTCTGGTTCTGGCAAAGCGTGTAGAGAAGCACCAGTCAGAAAATGCGCCGGGGTCAAAGGCTCCAGATCTGTGGGTTCATTTGATAAAGGAGTCAATGGTCTCGAGTTGAGACACGCTTCCACTTGGGTTAAAAGTGTTGTGAAATCTTCAAATGACGCTGGATTCCCTCCCAGCACTCGTAAAAGATGAAATTTCGCTGACCGAACTGCGGCTTCCCATAGTCCGCCAAAGTGGGGAGCCGCGGGTGGATTGAAATGCCACTGAATATCTTGGTTCGTGCATTCTTTCGTAACTGCTTCCTGATGTCCGTCATTCTTCAAAAGTTGAAAAAGTTCCTTCATCTGATTCCTAGCACCGACAAAATTCGTTCCATTGTCAGAATATATATCGGTGCACTTCCCTCGCCGTGCAATAAAACGTCTCAGTGCCTGCAGAAAACGATCAGTACTCAAATCGGTAACCAGCTCCATATGGACGGCCTTGATGCACATGCACACGAAAACCGCAACGTATGCTTTTGTTGCTGCTCGTCGTCGTCCATCACGGATATATACCGGTCCAAAATAATCCACCCCGGTTCGAGAAAACGGTCGTGAAACCGTCACTCTAGCTGTTGGAAGTATCCCCATTTGTTGTTGGAGCATGGTAGGTTTTGCTCTGAAACAGCGCTGACATTTGTGAACAACCTTTTTGGCCGTGTTCCTCCCTCCTAGGGGCCAAAATCGCAATCCAACCGTGCTGAGAAGTAACTGTGGTCCTGCGTGCAACAAATTTTTGTGGTAGTGCTCCAGGATCATCTCCGAAAGCAAGTGTTTTGCTGGAAGTATGATCGGGTGTTTAATATCATACGTCTCCTTGATTGGTCCAACCTGCCTCCCACGCGGAGCACTTCTTGTTCGTCCATCACAGGTTTGAACCAGCGCAGCGCGGATCCCTGGTGTACTGGATTATTTTTGGATAGCGCTGCAATCTCCTTGCTGAACGATTCCTGCTGAATACAGCGTACGATCACCAACTCTGCTTGCTTCAGTTCCTTGCTTGTTAGAAAACCGTGCCCTTCCGACCTAGTGTGCCGTAATAGTGCCATTAATCTGTGCCAATATGCTGTACTCCGAAGCATTTTGGTGTACGAAGAAAATTTTGATATAAACCAAACCCCAAACGGTGTTTCTTCCAAGCTAACGCATACTGTTGTGCTACATCGTTTTTCAGGAACCTCTTCCAACGGAACATTTGGTTGCTGTGGCCATCTCCTCTTCTCTTCTTGCAGCCAGCTAGGCCCCTTCCACCACAAACTGCTTGTAAGGATTGCGTTCGGTTGAATACCGCGGGAAATTAGATCCGCTGGATTACTGTCACCTGGTACGTGACCCCATGTATGATTTTCCGTAATTCGCTGAATCTTTGAAACTCGATTCGCTACAAATGTGGTCCATTCTTTGAGAGTTGCACGAATCCACTGTAGGACGCAGGTAGAATCCGTCCAGAAGAAGACATCAAATGGGCTCTTGATCGCTTCAGAAGCCTTCTCTAAAAGCTGTGCAGCTAGTAGCGCTCCACACAGCTCCAATCGAGGTAAAGATTGTACCTTCAACGGGGCCACTTTAGATTTGGCCGTAAAAAGGTGAACGGATACTATGCCTTCATCGTTCACACTTCTGATGTACACACACGTCCCGTATGCCTTCTCCGATGCGTAGGAGAAACAATGTACCTCAATTAATTTTGCCTTTGATGCGACCACGCATCTTGGTACCCGAAGTTCCTTTAAACATGCCAGTTGCTCATGAAAGCTGCGCCATTCCTCACACACTGTGATTGGTAGGGAGCGTCCCAATCCAACTGATCTCCCCGTCCGTCTTTTCAGGATCCATAAACGCTGCATGAGGATTTTCGCCAAAGTTATGGTTGCCCCCAACAGTCCAATAGGGTCAAAAAGCATTGCTATAGCTGATAACACCTTCCGCTTGGTAAGAGTTTCATCTGGCTTAGGTGTTGGTATTTGAAATTGATATTTGAAGCAGTCAGTTTTTGGTAACCACGATAACCCCAAGGTTTTTACTGTTTGATCCTGGTCCCAATTTACTTCCTCCGAAATTGGCAGTGCTAAATTTTCTCGTGGTATGCCATCCAAAACCGCTGAGCAATTCGAAGCCCATTTTCTAAGTCTGAATCCGCCCTTTGCCATCATGGCGTTGCATTGTTTTTGCAGCTCCACAGCCCTTTCAATGTCATCTGCACCGGAAATAACATCGTCCATATAGACATCCTCATCTATAGCCTGGACTGCAAGGGGATACCTTTCCCGTTCGTCTACTGCCAATTGCTGCAACGTACGCGTCGCCAAGAAAGGTGCCGGTTTCGTCCCATACGTCACCGTAGTCAGTTCGTACGTTCCAACTTCTTCTCCTGTTTCGAATCGCCATAATGTGCTTTGTAGTGGAACATCCGATTCGTCCATTTTTATCTGTTGGTACATTTTTTCCGCATCCGCTACTACCATCACCTGACGGGTGCGACTGCGAAGAACTATTGTACGAAGATCTTGCTGAATAACCGGGCCGACTAGTAGAGTGTCGTTGAGGGAGAGTCCACTCGACGTTTTACATGATGCGTCGAAGACAACTCGCACTTTTGTAGTTGTGCTAGCCTCCTTCACAACTGGATGATGTGGCAAGTAGCACCGTTTACTCGAATTTGGATCATCTCCTTGCACCATCCGCATGTGGCCTTGCTGCAAATATTCCATCATGCAGACCTTGTATTGTGCTGATAGCTTCTTGTCTTTTAACAACCTCCTCTCCAACCCTTGCAAGCGCCTAAAGGCGATATATTTGGATTCTCCTAGCTGTGACATCATTTCCTTATCCTTAGGAAGTGTCACCACGTACCGACCATCGACATCCCTTCGAACTGTACGTGCATAATGTTCCTCGCAGCGTGTTTCCTCTGGAGAATAATTGTTAGTAACTCCCATTTCCTCGCTGTTCCAAAATCGTTCCATTAGGTTCTCCAGCTTGTCTGAAATGGCCACATTACAGATAACCGCTGAGGATGTAGAAACATCCATAACTTCTCCCGACACGATCCATCCAAATACGGTCTTAGTTAGAATGGGAAGACCATCTCCCAGGGATATCTCCTGTCCTATTTTGACGAAGCTGAAAAAGGCCTGAATGGCCAAGACCAGATCTACTGCGCTTGCCATGAAGAAATTTGGGTCAGCCAACTCTATTCCTGCTGGAAAACTCCATGCTGTAGTATCAACTGTTGTCGTAGGCAAGTCAACTGTCACCTTTGGTAATACCAGAAAACTCAGCGTTCGGGAAAATGGTGAGACGCGAGATTTAATCGCCACTTGTAACCGCTGTTTTTCCCTTGTTACGCTCTGACCAATACCCAGTATCGAAACGTCGACCTTTTCTCTGCCGTGAATGTTTAAACGCTGACTCAATGTCTCCGACATAAAATTACATTCTGAACCAGAGTCAAGCAATGCAGTTGATGGCTGAGTACGTGGTTGCTCAATTTTACAGTCCGATCGTAGACACCTCTTATTAGATTCTGCACAACTCTCTCCGTAAATTTTTGTTGTGCTGCCGACTCAATTTTCTTGAAATAGTCAACAGAACTTGCTTTTCTTCCATCTTTCTTAAGATGCCACTTTATTATTGCCCAGTATCTTTCGATAGGACGCAGACCAGGGCAGTTTGGGGGGTTTTGGCATATTTCGACAAAATCGACTTTTTTCTTCTTGAGCATTTCCAACTGAGCAGAAGCGTACTGAGCAGATGCCAGATCCAGCCAAACCAATGAAGGATTCATATCCTTTCGGTAGATGACTAGAAGTCGGTGATTGTGCCCGTTGTGAAAAATGAAGAACTCTCCAAATGGCCTGCCACACCAAAACATTATTCCAAAAAAAATTGAATCGGATGTATCGCACATCATCAGGCTTAGCGTTGAAAAAATTGCGGCCCGGAAGTTTATTGGTATCCAAATTGACATACGCCTCGTCATCCATAAAAATGCAGCGGTTCGACTTTTGGAGGAGAACGTCATACAAGTTCCGTAACCGTATTTTCGAAGAAACTTTCTGTGAATCCGTCTTAATATTGTTACGCTATTTGATATTCTGCACACTTTCGACGCTAATGTCATTTGCCGACTTACGCTAATTTATTTGCAGATTTACGAACGGAACACGGTTTATGCGCTTGCCTTTTTGCTTACAGATTTCGGTAAATCTTTAAGAGAACATGTTTCTCCAATTCTCAAAACAACAACTTTTCGGAAAGCCATTCGTGCAGACTACATCTGCGAGATGAAAAGCTAATCCGACACATCGTTCGAAATTTCCTATTTTTTCGGTATTCTGGTATGTTGCCAATGTAAATAACGTTTATACAAACTGAGCAAAAATTCATAATTTTTCGTTAAGATTTAACCCTGAACCATTGATAAACAGGTATCTACTTTTTTTAAATGAATTAATAAATTATTAGTAATTTTGAATGGAAAAACTTATTTTTGTTTCTGATCACGGTGATGGTGCTTCTTTGTAAAATAATGACGTCTTCTGAAATCATGCGGTACGAGGCATTTCTCCATTAGATCATGCAGTAAATGCTTAGAGCATCTTCAACGGTAATCCACCGGGGTTTGGATTTATTTTTTTAGACCAAAAAAAACATCGTTGCACCGGTAAATTTTGTTTTATACCAGATCTATTTTGCATGATTTTAAATCTGGTATATGTTTTGATCTATTGTTGCAGCAATTTGGAACAAGAAATAAACCATTCCAAAACACAACACGCTACTTGATAATATGAATAATTGAGTAAAATTTCAGCTACTTCTAAATAAAAACCCAACTTTATTGAGTATATTCTGAATATGTTCTGAATTACAGTGAACATTGGAATGTCTATGAAGTTTGGGTGAACATGTAATAAATTTGACAGAAGTTGATTAAACTGATCAGAAGTAGAATAAACATATTGGAAGTTTAAAGATCATCATGAAGCTTGCGCTCTCTCTCTCTCTCTCTCTCTCTCTCTCTCTCTCAGTGTGGTGGAACTTGTTGTTCTATGAATTGCCGACAAATTCTCATTGTTTGGAAACTTGGATCCAATAAGTCTACTTTATTAGACATTGAAAAAATCAGAAATTTGGTCGATTTGCATAGCTTTTGTTGGAATTTCTGTTAAAGAGATAGCATTTCCATGATGATGTTAAACTTTAGAAGATTTTTTTAGAATTTCCATGATTGTGATACGGTGGAAATTCCAAAAAAAATATAAGACATTAAAAAATAGTAGAGTTTTTTATTCTCGTTTTGTTTTGGTACGAAAACTCTCGAGTTGTAAGAACTTTAAGTTATCCATCTGGGGTGTTCCCTGGACTATTAGAAAGTTTCTCGAGGTTATGAAAAGATCGGCTAACTTCTAGGAAGCTCCCTTAACTTATGGAAAAACTCTTGGAATGTTTCCTAAGCTTTTAAGAATGCTCTAAAAATCCTAAGAAGTTTCCTTAATTTCTGGGACGTTCTCTGAAATTCTGGAAAATTCTCGAAACTTTTGAGAAGTTCTCTGAAATTCTTGAAAGATTCCAGGACTAAGAAACTTCCTAAATTTCTGGAAAGTGCCTTGAGTATCTGGAAGGTTGTTTGTGCTTTTGGAAAGTTCCCTAAACTTCTGGGAAGTTTTTTGAACTTCTGGGACGTTCTCTGAACGTCTGAAATGTTCGCTGAGCTTCTGGAAAGTTTCCTGGGCTTTGGAAATATCCCCTGTTCTTTATGGATTGCCTGAAGTCCTGGAAAGTTTTCTTAATTTTTGGGAAGTACTCAGGACTTCAAGTAAATCCCTTGAACTGAAAAATTTTTTCTTAGAAGTCTCCTGAACTTCCGAGAAGTTTCCTATACTTCTGGGAAATTTCGTGACCACCGAAGAAGTTCTCTTGACTTTTAGAAAGATCCGGTAACTTTTGAACAGCTTTACGTATGTCAGATTTTCGTCCAGATTTGATAATAGGGACCAAAAATGAGCTTTTCCATATTGTTGGGAAAATTCCTGATTCCAGTGACATAATAAAGAGCCAAAACAATGGAGATGTGAGTTCCATTGCTAAGCTCTTCATGAACACTGGAGGAATTCCGTCAGGTCCAGGACCTTTTGCGGCGTCCAAATTTTTTAATGCTTGGAAAATATCTTGCACATACAATTGGATAACGCCAATGCTCCCAGTAAATTCAGGGTAAAATGCAAAATGTTCGTGATCGCGATCCTCTTCAGAAAATGTCGTATAGATTTCTTGAAAAATGTTGCAAAAAGATTGCAATTTTTTTCCGAGTTATCACCGACACGTTCATCAAGGTACATTGTGGATGGAAAATTGTCAGTTTTTAAATTGGTTTTTACGTAATTGAAGAAGTTCTTTCGGGCATGACTTTATTTCAAGTTCAGTTTTTGTATTGTATTCTTCAAGTGCAATACCCATGGCTGGATTCAATTGGTCGCATTTTTTGAAAATTTTGTGAGCTTCCTGCTTTCGATTTTTTAAATTTTTGATTTGTCTGTTAAACCAGACTGGATCACTCGTATTTCGGTGACGTCGTTTTTTCTTCAAAGGTATTTCTTGCACAATTATTTCCGATAAAATTTTATAAAAAAATGTCTACAGCAGTTTCGACATTTCCTTCATTCTTGAAAATTTCCTGCCAGTTTGCATTGTTTAGTTTGCTTCTGATATTCCTATAATTAGCTAGTCTGTATTCAAAGACTTCTTCATATTCACAGTCGTTGGGTCTTTGATATTCATGTATAAATAAAGAATATTCAATTGCCGTGTGACGCATTTCATTTTTCCATAATGGGTTCAGCGATTCAGTCACACAGAAATCTTCTTGAATATTCGTGAGCAAGAAGTCCAAAAAACAATTTTCTTCATTTCTGATCAGTGGACCACCTTGATTAAGTCCAAGTTTTGCGATTTCGTCGAATATGAATTGCAAAGTAATATTCTCCCCAACGACTGGGAGTAAGATATTTTCATTTTCGGAGTCTAGAATGTAGTCAGCGTCGCGTTGATTAAAGTCCCCATAGTTGTGAACTTTCACTTCAGGAGGAAGTTCAGATAAAATTTTTTCTGCACATTCGAAAAACTATTCATATGTATTTTTATTAGCATTATATGGTGGAAAATACACAGAGGCAAATACGTGTGTTTCACCTGCTATGTGAGATTTCACCCAAACATGCTCAAATTCATTTGATGAGAGAATTATTTCTGAGTTGAATTTTGCAGAGACGGCTACGAGGACTCCACCGCCTGACTTCTTTCCAGGCTCATCTCCTATGGCATGTGGAAACGACGCAGAAAGGGCAAGTTGTCGTAGGTTGGCGCACAGCCATTCAAGCTTGAATCTCAGCGTGTGTAAAATTCCGCAACCAATTTAAAAGGAATCGCCAAATGACAATAAGTAACTAGCAAAAAGCACATTTGAAAGTTTTGTTGCCGCTATGTGGCATCTAATTGCAGGTCAAATCATCGTGTCAATATCGGTTGGCATGTGGTGAACGACGGAGTGATATTTTGACGTGCTAGCAGATGCCGCAACTTTGTCACATTAGCGGTAGCCTCGATAAAGTGAACTACGTGGCGTTAAGAAAGAAACGATTGCTAAAGTTATCGATTAATTTTGTTCTTGCCTAATCGTCTTTCTGTGGTTGGCGTGTCGCTACGCTTTTGATAACTGAAACAAAATCACAATCGACGTTGGGGCGTCTTCCAAGATTTGACCTCCTCCGTTTCGACTCTTGTTTGTCTGTTGCCAAATTACAAATCAGCATTACCTAATATCGTTTAAAAGAAATGCATGCATTCCATTACACTCGCACTCAGCCAAACGAAGAAGCAAGTATTTCTCGTCGTCTGCTAACGACTGGTAAGAAAAAAGATTTGGTCAAACCAATTCATGGCAAAAAGTTTGCGAAAAATTTGCGATCACTGGAGAAAAAAAACCTCCAGACTCTGATGTTGAATGATTGACAGGATGACAGGTATTGGCGGGCTTAACAACAAGAAGTACAACACTGGTGCGGGGAACCCAAAGTTGGTATATTTTGTCTGGTTCTATTTAAGGTTTGCTGATGCAAATCAAATATAAAGTTGTTCCAAAAACAGACCACCGCTAAGGATGCCCTTAGTATATAATTTTAAAGCATGATGTGGGCGATTAGATTCGTTTCCCGAAGTGATGCTACTTGCTACAAGACAAGGAAACATTTTTCAAGATTGGACCTGTAAGCGCCAAGAGATGAAGACAAATGTCATTTTCAACTGTTCAACTTTTTGTCTATCTTATAAGTAACTATGCAACTACAAATTGTAGCAAAATGATTACTCCAGCACAATACATCAACCACCCCATCCACGTCTCGGTGCATCGATTAAGCCGGTTAAACAGCTTTCTTGCCTGTTAGTAGAGTATGGAGGAGTAAAACGCACGGTTCATACAAAATCGCGATGGTAAATGGTATTATTTAAAAAAAATAACAATAACAGAACAGAGAAATTTAGAACATAAGAACTTTACGATCCGACAAAAACGAATGACACTATTCGCAATACTGGTTCAATTTTCCACACACAGATAAAAAGAAACACTGAATTTTCTGCGTTACTTAATGCATATAGAAGGAATGCTAGATTTGGCAGAAAATAATGGGACATTTCATGTAAATTTTAGTCAGATAACGCCTGAATCTAGCCTGCTGTATGAAAGACTGCAAACATTGTTGTAGTGCGCATGAGAGATTGCAAACAATTTCGTTGTTTACACCTCCTTTGGCTTGGAATTAAACGAGGGTAAATTTTATTTACTGTGTAGTTACATGTATATTAATATCTAAACAGCCCTTAAAAGATTGAAAAACAAAGTAGATCTAGTAGATCTAGTAGATATCATAGATCAAATTTTAATAATATGATAAACAATTTCTTCCGCCAAAAACCAACATATAATTCTATACGACGTACATTTGAAAGTTATCTTTATTTTTCAGTGCAATTTGAGATAGACAGATCGATCTTTTATCAGCCCAGATTGATGAAGTCAGAAATAAATGGATTATCTAATCATAATACCGCCGTATCTGAAAAGACATAATTTTACATAAAACTTTTTAAGTGTGCAGTTCTTCGGTAAGAGCGCATTTCAGACCCAAGCGCGCATTTGGGACTGTGCTCTCCCATCCCGTACCGGCTTATTTCGCTGTACGAATATCGTTGCTTTATTTGCCTCGTCGGTTAGTGTTTGTAGGACTAAACTCCTCGCCGTGGATCGTCGTCGTCGTCGTCGTCGTCGTATCGCGCAAAGTGAATGCCGTAATAAAGCAGACGCCTTTTAAGCAAACAACCCACTATCATCGCTAATAATGGTAATATTCCACACACCACAGCCCGAACAAAACCTTTCCTAACCTCCCGCGATGCGCCGATAAAGAGGGCGATATGGACGCAGAGCGGGAAGCAGCTACACCATAACAAATTAGCTTAAATATACACTGGCGAAGTGCGATGGATGGAAAAAGCAGTCCCTCATCGTCGTCATTTGGGAAGTGTCGGGAAATAAATGAATTTCTCCTTCTCCTCATGGCTTTGTTTTGTTTCAAAATTTGTGGGTTTATTTATTCCTTTTCTCAACCTCCAACACAGGAACGCTTCCTGGGTTCGGTTTGATCCTTATCAGATCTCGAGTTCTGCCGGACGACCTTTCGTTTACCATTAAGGGGAATGCCTCCGATTGCTATTCCCGGCCCGAGAAGGTGTCTGTCTATATTAGTTAATAACCATTCTCGGTGTTGAACTTTTGTTCTCAAACTGCATATCTGCGGTTGTTTCCTGAGCGAGAGCGGCAAGATTTTCCAGACTAATAAAATTAATCTAATTTTCGGGTTGGCTTTGTGTCGGGTCAAAGAAATGGAAGGAAGGTAATTTGTTTACTCTTTCTGTATTCAAGTGGCAACTTTTTACGGCTGTTCTTGACTCTCCAGACAGATGTCAGAATGCAGGCGTCAAATTGCTACCTTCGAGAAAGACATTAATATTCGACACCTACTATTTGATTTGCACCTTGCATACTAAGTTGGAGTCGGCTTGTTTGTGAGTTCTTTGAAGCAGACGGTTTTCCAGAATAGCGAAAGGATTTTGATCGAATTCAAATGTTTATCAGAACGTTGGAATACTTCAGTTAACCATGTGATGTTCAACGGTTTGTCAACAATGTCATCCACAATGGCCCTTTAGACAAGTCAATTTACTTGTAGCCAGAGGGGAGACGGCGCACAAAGAACAGACAATGCAAATTTGTTTTGCATGAAAGAACATAATGATATTGATGAAACTTACAATTATGCTCGGCTTTGTTCTTAGTAGTGAAGAGTGGACCAACTGTGTGACAATTATGTTGACAATGTAATAAAGACACATTGGCAACTATCCTAATGAAGACGTCACAGAAACACGTTTCGCTTTTTGCCAGTAATGATTTATCAATTACGATGATTTTAGGGAATTTACCTTATACATTATTAGGTCTTTATTATCTATCAGCATCTTCAATTGGTGGAATTGGTTAGTTTCTGATAAGTTCATAGCCTAGATTTAGGCTTTTTGTCTCACGTTAGCAATCATGTGGTAGTGAAGGTGATGAAGGTGAAGGAGCGTCACAAAGCACACAAGTTTACATGATAACGGGTGGCAACTAAAATTTTGGAATTCCTTTCTCAAGCTGTCAAAAAAAGACAAACATAGTTGAAGAAGATCTGATTTATTCAAATAAAAGATACATTGTCCATTGTTGAAAAAAAATTCGTTCTGGTATACATCTTGATTGATTACCAAACCAGAGGGCTTGAACCATGGCTTAGAAATGCCTTTCTCGGAAATGGCAATGTACAGCATCACTTTCTGTTCAAACTTATGTTTAAACTTATATTTTATGTTCGGAGGTGTAGTAGAACTATCCGTTGAATAGTATCGATCGTTTCCGGGAATCTGCGTCTTCGAAAGAGGGAAGTAGCTTTCGTCGTCCAAAACAAAACTTTTTCCGGAATAATTTTTAATCAACCAACGGCATTGCAATTTCAGCGTTGAAATCTGTGCATCAGTATATGCCGGGGCTCGTGTCTTCTTTCGGCACTTTATTCCGACTCTTTTCAATGTTTTGCAGATGTACTGGTGAGAACAGTTGAACTTTTTTGCGGCATCCCGTTGGCTCAGTGAATCCTTGTTGTTGAAGGCACGAGAAAGAGAACGAAGTCCTTTTGCGTCCATAATTTTGGCTGGTCTTCCACTACCTTGCTTGCGAGCAGTTGTTGGGGATCTTAGGATATGGTAAACAGTCGAAATCGCAACATTTTCGCTTTTAAAATGTTGTACCGTATACGTTTTGCCGAGATTTCGGTGCAGTTCGTAGAACTGTACAACGCGCTCGCGAAATACTTCTTGTTTCGACGGCATTTTGAGCAAAACTGAGCAAGCATAAACAAAACAAAAAATACAAGCAGAAAGAGGAGAGAAAGAGCATACACACTCTTATTTCTCTCTGAGCTCGTTTGTTGTTGAGCATAGAGGCTTCGAAAAAATTCCAAAATTTTAATTGCCACCCGTTACATCATGTAAAGCATTTACACTCACAGAAAAGAAATGAACTTCAACAGGCGTGTAATATTTTCCTTCCTTTGATTTCGAGCCAAAGAAAGCGTAAACAACAAAATTGTTTGCAATCTTCCATTTGCCTTTCAACAAATGTTTGCTAACTTGCATACAGCAGACTAGATTTAAGTGTTCTCGAACTTAAATTTACAAGAAATATCCTTTTAATTTCAGCCAAATATAGCATGTTTCTTTCAAATTGGATCTCAGGTCTATAATGTTATATGTAAATGCCCGCTTTTTCTAGCAATAAGGCATGCAAAAAACCTTCATAGATAATGGCACACGCGTAACTGCCAAACGCACGAAGTATTTGTTGACACAAGCAGATCATTCGTGCATTTTAGGAAAACAATAAAAAGAGCTAAGAATAATGTGTCATAAATTTAAAAGAAACGTCGTCTGGTGGTTGCATAGAGGATTGAGAGATCTACTATATCGACTCAAAATGTGATTGAATAATAAAAGCTTTTTTTTATGTTTCTAAAAAGGGATTCGATTCTAGATCTTAAGGAAAAGATGATACTGAATCCGTGGTTGATCTCACTAGGCCATGGTGACCCATAAGAAGATACTTGATTATTAAGTATGAAATTGTAACTCAGTACAGCGCTCTAATGTTTATTTTGGGATAATTAAATTATTCTCGGCCATCTCAGCGATTGGTTGGTCTTCTCGAAATTCATTTCGTGCATTATACAAAGAGGTGTTATAATAGCATTTCACCAGATAAAAAGCAATATGAATGTTTCATGAAATCTGTTATTCATGACATGGGCTGGTTTCCGAACATCTTCTTCTTAACAGGCAATGTCTTGAAATGATATGGTAATCAAAGTCCCGTAATATTTCCGTTGCAGGGATATACAAGCTCACTCACTCACTCACTCACTCACTCACTCACTCACTCACTCACTCACTCACTCACTCACTCACTCACTCACTCACTCACTCACTCACTCACTCACTCACTCACTCACTCACTCACCTGGTAGTCGGGCTATCCTGCTTCCTGATTATGGAAGGGTGACACCTTCCAAAAATGGCAAGTGGGCTGAGCCCGTCCCGGTAAAACCATGGCAGGCATCCGGATACGTTCGAAGCTTGTTGTCACCTTTAGTGGTGGGTAGTAGGCTCAGATGTTACATTCCTGACACCATGAAGGGCCGTGTCAACCCTAGCATGGCCTCCCTGATATACAGATAACCATGGGTACACGATAGGCGACTATCAACAACGTGTGGAGATAGCGGTTCGGAGGGGGGAGAAAAAAAAACAAAAACAAATTAAACGACGATGGTACAACGCCAGACAACGGAGTGTGATAGTGTTCGCAAGAAGCGGAGCCAGTGCCGGGGGTTCCTGACCCAGCTGTTCACCCCACAACGCAACAGTTGCACAACTCAAGGAGATAGTGTTGGGAAGAAAAACTCGATGGAGGTAATCAGAAACCGGATCGACGAAATCGCCAAAGGAACCCCAGAATCCACGCTCCAAAAATAGGAAAAGGGACACACCAGGAGATGAGGAGGACCTGAGCAAGCTCAAAAACGACGAGGAGAAAGGTGAAGGCAGTGAATGGCGCACTGTCGGCAACCAGAAGGACAAAAAGAAGAACAACCAGCAGCATGTGGAAAACTTCAGGAGAGAAGAAGAAGCAGATGCCTAGGCCTCGTAGGGAGTGAAGTAAGGGCGCGCAATTATTGTTGAGGTAAAAAGCGGAACGACGTACGCTGAACTCCTCCGAAAAGTGAGAACTGATCCGGAGTTGGAGGACCTAGCAGAGAAGGTGGTGAAAACCAGGCGCGCCCAGAAAGGTTAGATGCTTTGCAAGCTGAAAAAGGATCCTGCCATCAAGAGCACAGCCTTCAAGACGCTCGTCGAAAAGTCTCTTGGTGAGCAGGCGATAGTTAGAACTCTCTCACAGGAGACTGTGATCGAGTGCAAGGATCTTGAAGAGATCACAACAGAAGGCGAGCTGTGGAGGGCGCTGAAGGGACACTGCGATTATGGCTATGCACCAATGATAATCCGGTTAATGAAGGCGTACGGTGGCACTCAAACGGCGGCGATACGGCTGCCGACAGGCTGTTGGAGTTGGGCCGAATAAAAGTTGGGTGGTCGGTGGAACTCCCTCGAGTTCCAAAGGAATTGGAGCGATGTTTTCACTGCATGGGTTTTGGTCACCAGACAAGAAACTGCAAAAGCCCTGACAGATCTGATCTGTGCAGGAAATGCTGGGAGAAGGGTAATTTTGCAAGAGACTGCACAAAGCAACCGAGATGCATGCTTTGCAAAAAGGAGGACGGAAACGACCACATGACGGGGGCTTCAGATGCCTAGTATATAAAAAGGCGACAGCAAGTTGGCAGTAATGGAGGTAACCCAAATAAACCTCTGTTGCAACTGTTGTGGCAGTCAACAATAGAAACAAAGTGTGACGTCGCAATCATTGCAGAACCGTATCGTGTTCTTCTCGATAACGGAAACTGCGTAGCAGATAGAGCGGCGATGGCTGCGATATAAGTGATCGGCAGATTCTACATCCAGGATGTAGTGTCCAGTTCATGCGAGGGGTTCGTGTTCGCCAAATTCAACGAGATCTTTGTATGCAGCTTCTATGTGGGGTACATGGAGCGGTTTCACCAGATGCTGGATGCACTGACTGAAAAGCTCATCGGAAGAAGACCGGTCGTCATCGGAGGAGACTGCAATGCTTGGGCTGTGGAGTGGGGCAGCAGATGTACCGACGCTAGAGGGTGCAGCCTGCTAGAAGCGTTGACAAAGCTAGAAGTTACACTATCGAACGTAGGTTCCGCCAGCACTTTTCTCAGGGCGGTCGTGAATCCGTTGTATGGTAGTTTTTGTAGTTCGCCGCTGATGACAAATATGAATTGGGGAGTGTGTGAGGAGTATACCCATAACGACCATCTGGCAATCTAGTATAGCATCGGTCAGCGAAATCCTGTCGTAATACGAAGGACAAAAAGTTGCGAGCGGAAGTGGAAGACAAAGGTCTTCGACAATGTACTCTTTGTAGAGGCTCTTCGGTTCGACAACAAACTCTCGAACCGAAACGCGGACCAGCTGACGAATACGTTAGTAAAGGCATGCGACGCAACCATGCCGAGGAATAAGCGGCGCCCAGCTTACTGGTGGAATGAGCAACTCAGCATCCTTCATGCTAGTTGTCTCAGAGTCAGAAGACGAGTCCTGAGAGCTAAAACTGCATAGGGTACATAGGGTGGTGTTCCGAGCGGCCAGGGCCGCATTGAAACGAGAGATAAGACTGAGCAAGACGAACTGCTACAAGGAGCTGTGCCAAGCCACTGATGTTAACCCCTGGGGCGACGCGTATCGTATTGTTATGGCGAAAAGCAAAGGCCTAACAATGGCTTCAGAGCTATGTTCAGTAAAACTGAAGGTTATCGTAGATGGACTCTTCCCGACGCACGAGCCAACGACGTGGCTACGTACACCGTGCAGCGAGTAAATAAGAAGTAACATTGAGGGCATGCAAGTCTCGAACGAGTATCTCGTGGCAGTGGCGAAAGGCCTTAAGCTGAATAAGGCACCTGGGCCGGATGGAATCCCTAACGTAGGTATGAAAGTGGCGATCAGGCATTTCCGGAAATATTTCGGAATGTGCTACTGAAATGTCTAGAGGAAGAGCATTTCCCGGACAGGTGGAAAATACAGGAACTAGTGTTGTTGCCGAAGCCAGGAATGCCTCTGGGAGATCCAGCATCGTATATGCCAATATGCCTGTTGGATACGCTTGGGAATCTCCTGGAGAGGATCATCCTCAAATGGGTGACGAAATTTACCAAGAGCGAGCACGGGCTACCGAGAATGCAATTCCGGAAAAGGAAGTCAACGGTGGATGCTTTTCGGATAGTGGTCGAGACAACCGTAAAATCATCCAAACAAAAAGGAACGGCTATCTATATTTCGCTGTTGTAATGATCGACGTTTAGAACGCCTTCAAGCGCCAGCTGGGAGGCTATTGCCGAGTCGCTGGACAGAATGATTAAATGTAAAGAATTTTGAAGAGTTATTAGAACCGAGTGCTGATCTACGAGACCTCCTTCTCCTTTTTTGCTTTTCAAACTTATAGCTTTCACAATTCGCGTATGGCTTGCTCTCAACTTCGTGTCCTAAATGCACTTTCACAGTTATTAATGGAGAGTTCTCGATGCCAGGAACAATTTTTTGCATTAGTATGATTGTGTGGCAAGTACAATCATACCCAATGCTCAGGAAGCCGAGAAATTATTCTTACCGAAAAATTCCTAAACCAAACCGGGAATCGAACCCAGTTACCTCCAGGATGGTATTGCTTTGTAGCTGCGCCTTTACCGCCTAAGGGAGGACCCTACGAGACCTCCGTGGGGCGTAAATTGGGAAACATCGTGACGCAAGGTTCCATCCTCAGCTCAACAGAATGTACAATGGAGTGCTAACGTGAGAGACTGGAAGAAGTGGAGATGTTGGCGATCGAAGCAATCAGCATAATTAAAAACTGGATGCAGGGGCCTAAGCTAAGCTGCAGACAGCCTACCACAAAACGGAGGTGCTGTTGCTTGGTCAACGATGTTTTGCTTAGTAAGGCAACCATCGCCATACTCTGACTTCCGGCTACGACAGGATTTCGCCAATGCAAAGTGTCACGAGTTGCTGGAAGCGTCGGGAATCCGCTCTCAGCCATGCTAGTACTGTTCCGGAGGCCGACCAGAAAGTCTTCTTGATGATTGGAGCACTGCTGCCTGCAGCTCAAAACGCAGCAGAGAAATAGGCTTCAACGACGCCTTTTTAGTTTTCGATGCGACTAAGGTACACTTCACTCTTCCAGATGATTTGAGGGTCCAGAAGTACGCCACGGCCACGTACGCCTCTTCGCTAGCGTCCACGAAGACATGCAGCTCTAGCTTCTTGTATGTGAAGTAACAGCGAAGAATTCTAATGGATTCGATCAACTTGAACAACCCCCACTTTTCGTACTCTGCACCGGATCTCGAAAGTTCATGAAACCACAAAGTTGGCCATCTACAAGACACAACGGAAGGAACGGAAGGTGCTGCGTACCATCTACGGTGGAGTGCAGATGGAAGACGGAATGTGGAGGAGGCGAATGAACCATGAATTGCACCAGTTGCTGGGAGAACCTTCCATCGTACACATCGCAAAAATCGGTCGACTACGATGGGTGGGGCATGTCGTAAGAATGTTGGACGACAGCCCTGTGAAAATGGTTCTCGAAAACGAACCGACAGGTACAAGAAGAAGAGGCGCACATCGAGCAAGGTGGATCGATCAAGTAGAAGGCGGCCTGCGGACTTTCCGCAGACAGCGAGGCTGGCGACTGACAACCATGGACCGAATAGAATGGAGACAACTTCTGTGTACAGCAGAGGCCACGCCGGCCTTAGTCTGATTGGTAAGTGGTAACCGGATCTCCAAATGTTCTGTATAAGAATCTTGCTGTGCCATGTAATGCAGAATGAAGGCCTAGGGGATCGAAAAAACACATGAGGAACTACTGTTATCGGTAATTAGTTCGATTCACTTGTTCGCACTTTCGGCCTTTTTGGGACGGCTAACTCAGCTTTAGTTGCATCCTCCTCTTCCAATGCAACTTCGACGAGGGCATGTTTCTCCTTCAGGAGGCGTTTTTTGTCTTGGTGGCTTTTAGCTGTAAAGCTTGCCGTTGTTCTAAATGCTTCAGTCTTAGCTTAGCTTGCTTGGTCCGTGCAAAGGACGTTCCTCGATGCTGGAAACGGTTGACACCTGTAACATGACTGAGGACGTTTGTCTATCGACTTCGTTACACCCGTATGCATCACACTGCACAATATCACAAGCGGAATTAAGCCTATCGCATGCCACACAACAGTATTCCACGGGTAAAATTGTCAAATCTAGTCCAGGCTTCTTGGTGTGACGATCGATCACAAACTGCGGTTTGTGAAGTACGCCAAGTCAGTGGAGTGAAACGTCAACTGAAGTTGAACGTTCTCCAGGCCCTAAACGTCCGTTTCTTTGAAGTTTTGCGCTGTACATTAACCAATATTACACGGGCTATGATCGTACCGTGCATACTCTATGGACCGAAGCTAGGGAGCAGAGGCGGCATGTCTCTGCTTAAAATCTTAGAGCCTCAACACAACGAGGCCAATAGGATTTGTAGCGGAGCCTTTCAGACCTCACCAATAGCTTCCCTATGGGTGGAATGAGGTAAGATTCCCTTGGCAATTGTAGTAACCGAAGACATGGCTACTGAAGCTATGGGGTTAGTACAAAGGGATCCCACTCTTGAGTAAAAACCTACCGTTTGTAGGGCACGAGAGTGGTGGTTAGACCAAACGAGAGTAGAAATACCCAGTTTTTTAGGCTGTGAAAACTGGCATGGGACTCTACGCAGCCCCAATGTGGATTGACGCATCCGGCAGTTATCTAAGCAAGGGCAACCCCGGGGTGGCGAAAGCTGCCTACGGCGAAGTTGCTTGAGTGTTGTTACGGGGTGTCTGGGAAGGCGGTTGGTTATCCGGTATCTGCGGTATCTTCTCAGCTGACGGATAAGCGCTCTTGCAGGCAGGCAAGCTGTCACCTGGGCACTCAGGTATTCCTGGTAATAAGGCTGCTGATACACTAGCAAACCATGGCCGTCGAGCTCAGCTAGAGGAAATATCCTCTACTGCGACGTTAGCCGCTGGGTGAAGCGGACCTCCCGATACGCGTGGGACGAATCTTGGCATCACAACCGAGATGCGTTCCTACGTCGCATAAAGATCACGACACAAGAGTGGAAAGCTACGCCGTACCCTCGAGATCAGAAAATACTGACTCGACTGAGGATAGGACATACTCGACTCACTCACGGGCCTCGACTTAACGGCAGTAAGACCTACTGCCAAGGAGACGGAGCGGAATTAGATGTCAATCATCTAATGGTAGAGTGCCCTGCTAGGGCACAAATAAGGGTTCAAACGGGAGTTATTAGGCACAATACTGAAGTATTGTATAACGACCGTAGTATTGAGCTACCTGTACTGATGTACCTTGGTACTGGACTTATATGATCAAACATAAGCCACCGAATAGATCTTGAAAAGAAATCGACTAATGACCACAGTCACCGACTTTCCAGCAGCCTGTGGACCGGGGTCAATGATGACATGTCGAAAGTCTTGAAGGTTTCACCGAGGAAAAAGCGGACATATGGAAGAAAGGTGAGGGAACGGGAGCACGCTATCGCGCACAGGTACTTGCGATCAGCAGACGCACAGTTTAAGGAGACGTCAATAGAATGAATCTAGTCCAGGCGAATCCATCTCCTGTCAAAAGTTCTTAAGCAACTGTTGGATCCGGCTTTAATGGGTTGGGGTTTTACCGAGTACTTATAATAACTCAAACTAGGTTAGTTTTTTCGTAGCTAAAAATTATGAATTTATCGTAAGTGGGATAAGTAGAGTAGTAAGTGAAATATTGCACGTAGGAATGAAAAATTTCACTGTGGTATAGCTGAGAGTCTATGATGAAAAAGACTATGATTGATGTTGACATTTCATGTTTAGTATTCAAGATGGCGACGAAAGAAAAACAAGTGCGCGAGCGAATTTTGTACGGGCGTACGGCTAATCCTGACTTGTCAATGCGGGACCTTGCAAAAACATTGGATTTGTCTAAATCCACTGTTCACGATGTGATCAAATCATTATCGGAAAATTTGACGGTGGAGAGGAAACTGATAAGTGACAAAAACATTGGACGCGCTGATCCTGTCATGGACCGAAAGGTGAAAAGGATATTAACGAAAAACCCAAATCGCTCCATTCGAACGGTGGCTCGTAAAATAGGGATGTCACCAGGTTTTGTCTAAAAATCAAAACAACGTTTGGGACTTAAGTCGTATAAAGTAAAAAAAAATCCAAATCGCAACGACAAACAAAACTTGGCAGCAAAATCACGGGCTCGACGTTTGTACTGCGAATATTTGATGAAGTTTTCTCTGGGGTTTTCATGCGTTGTTATGGACGATGAAACTTATGTCCTGGAGGATTTTAAGCAGCTTCCAGGGCTGGCTTTTTATTCTGCTATGGCCAGAAATGCTACAGCTGAGCATTTCAGAACGAAGAAGGCATCGAAATTTTCCAAAAAAAAATACCTTGTGTGGCAAGCAATTTGCACGTGTGGCAAAAAGAGTAAATCTTTCGTCACTACAGGCACAATCAACAAGGAGATCTATCAGAAAGAGTGTCTGCAGAAGCGATTGCTACCCTTCATCAAAAGTCACAAAGAAAAACCTTTGTTTTGGCCCGGTTTTGGCATCATGCCACTATGCTAAAACTGTGATGGAGTGGTACCAAGCAAATCAAGTGAACATTGTATCAAAAACCTCAAACCCGCCAAATTACCCAGAGCTACGACCAATCGAGAGATATTGGGCTCTGATGAAGCGGAAGCTTTCTGAAAAGAAGCAAGGAATCAAAGACATCAAACACTTCCAGCAAATTTGGACAAAGACGGCTTCTACGATTTCTGAAGAGTTTGTACAAACCCTACTGAACGGAGTTAAGTTCAAAGTTCGAAAATTTTATGCAAATACCGAATAACTATATTTTGTCTTCATGAATTGTTAAAACACATCCCATGAATAAGACATAAACAACTACGACGGAAATATAATGCGAAATTTATGTTTTCTTCCTGTTTTGAGGTGTCCGGATTATTTCGGATACAGACCTTAGGTTTTAGTTACGAGCTTTCAGGTAGGATCAAATTTAGTAATATTACTCTAGATTTACAATTGCACGTTGTGAACGGGTTATTCTCTGTTCACTTTTATGTGCAATGATGACTCAGCGGTCGATGACGTCCGATGACGTTTCCTTCGGTTGGTTGTCATCGCGACAATTGACAGCTCCCGTTGTTCCCGGTACTGAAACACGATTCGCTGGGAAGCAGGGTTTCCAGGTCGTAACAACGCGTTTGAAAAGTGAAGGGTCACCCACAATTGATACGTTGCGGATGCGTTAACGTAAATTTCGGCGCCAACATTTGATTAGGGCGAATCTGCTTTTGTAAACAAACGCTTTGTCTTCTAATTTATCGGAAGTCGAATACAGTTTCTTGAAATTGAATGTATCTGCGGATAGAGATAAAGTTCCTCTTCCTTAAAGAGTGCTTAATTTGTATTTGTGACCTTTAGTCCCGTAGAAAATTACTACGAAAGTCATTGTTTACTATTATTATTGATTTCGTCAACAGATAAAAATGTTCATCCCAATGACCTTTTAAAAAATTAAATTCCATACGAAAATTAACATAACTTAACAAAAACATATACGGAAACAACGCTTATTAACCTCGCGGGATACATTAAAATCAAACACATTATAGCAGCTGTTGAAAACGCGGCACATGCTTTTCACAGGTTCGTGTTTGCCGTAGTTGGTCCTTGAGTGCCGGAACACGAAGAACTGTTGTAAACGGAGATTTCGTCGTCGAGTGTTGATGGTCAAGAGATCAGTAGAGCAGAACAATCAAGATTTCCTGAAGCAGATCACCAATGAAACACGCACTCTGCGAGGGGTCTTCGCCAGCGAAGATGTCGCAAAGCAAAGCGTAAACCTTCGCTGAACAGCTTGATCCTCTGGACTGCGTTTTGCAGAAAGGGGACCAAATGATGGCACAGTATTCCAAGAAAGGGCGAACCAAAGAGCAGTATAATGCCTTCAGACAGTAAACGTCCTTGAAGTTTTTTGCAAAGCGGAACATAAATCCTAGCTGCGAAGAGGGCTTGGAAACAATATACGAAATGTGAACCTTGAACGACAGTTTGGAGTCGAGCATTACTCCCAGATCCTTGACCGTTGTTTCTCGTTTCAAGCGCGTACCTCGAAGAATGTAGTCGTGGAGATACATCGCACGTTTTCGGCCGACAGGAGAAAGTTGAGCATTGTGGATACATTTAAGGACATTCTGTTGATTCGGCACCAGTTATCGAACACTTGCAGTCCGCGAAGAAAGTGGGCGTCTTCCGGACATTTTATAGACGTAGTACAGCTTCAGGTCATCCGCGTAGGAAAATTTCAAGCATTTGAGGACCAAGTTCACGTCGTTGTTACCGGAAAGCTAGATGAGGCGTAATCGGCAATCTTCACGGACATAGTTCTACCAGTTCAACGAAGTTGACCGCGGAACCCCCATGTTGCCGTGTGCAGAAATGCGCAATCTGATGGCTCATTTTACTCGGAGGCCGTGGCAGAGAGATCAGTGTAAATCGCGTCTACTTGATGACCGCGTTCCATTTTCGCGCGCGATGAACGATGTAAATTCGGTTAGATTGGTCGCCGT